>JARYGA010036684.1:0-35952 GCA_030545235.1 Helianthus tuberosus | reverse complement strand
CACACGGGGTCGTGCTCAGCGGACACGGGGGCGTGGTCAACTAATAAGACAAGCTGCATTAAATGAAGAAAGAGAAGGATGTGGACACGGGGCCGTGCCCACTGAACACGGGGCCGTGCCCGAGCTTCTGTTCAGCCTATAAATAGGAGTGCTTGGCTCAAGCTCAAACCATCCCTTGGCACACCACCTCTCTCACACTTCACCCACCACCCACCACCACCATAACACCATCATCCACCACCATCATCCATTGTCCATCATAGAGTGTGTGAGTCGTCTCGGGATCCAAGATTGATCGTAAGAGTTCTTGACAATCAAGGCCATGTTTGCCTAAGTCTCTTACATCACTTGGTAAAGACAAGTGTCTAGTGTAATACTTTTTATTTCTAATCTTTTCGCACTTTTTATTTGGTTTTGTATTAATGACTTTAATAACTAGTTTCTTATGTTGAAGGTGATTCTTCCTTATCGTTTGTCCGTGGTGTCTTGACATTATTTTACTGTCTATATAAAATAAAAGATTTTCACCATTCATACCTCCACGGTCTATATGGAGGTATGTTGGCTACCTGGTCGGGGGTTAAGGGAACGGTTTGGTAAGAGTCTTGCCATTGTTCAGCGTTTAGAGGTCCTGCAATGGACCTGGGTCAAATTTAGTAGGACCTCCTTCAATACTTAACGGTATTGGATGGCGGGGGTCCAAACTCTTTGATCCCCTCATAAGTTAACTACTATTAATACTATAACCCGGCTATTTAGGACTGTATCCCTGCTGACTCAGACTACTTAGTTGAGGGTAACGTCACCTCCAAAAGAGGGGCTTACCATAATTTGCATTAATAACTTAATTAATTATCTTTCAATAATCCGACCCTTTAGGATTGTATCCTTGCTGACTCAAACTACTGGGTTAAGGGTAACGTCACCTTCAAAAGAGGGGCCTACTACAATAACTAAGATAATCTCTTAAATAAGTGCAAAAGTGCGGAAATAATCAAAGGTTACACTATACACGAGTCGGAACCAAGTGATTCATCTTGTCTATCTGTTTTTCTTTTTATTTTTATTTTCAGCATTTTTAGTTAGTTTTTATTTTTCTTAGCTTAAAGCATTTTTCTAAACTTTTTGATTTGATTAGACGTTGAGGATAAACCGGTACTAAAAGCTCTTGTGTCCTTGGACGACCTCGGTATCTTACCAACACTATACTACGCTCACGATGGGTGCACTTGCCCATATGTGTGTTTAGTGTTAGTAAATATCGTGTTTTATAAATTTAAAACTTGACTAAAAAAAGTGTTAAAGGGGCTTAAAATATACACCTAATATATATAACACTTCACACGCATCAGTGCTGTTTCCTTCGTTCGCTGGACTGAGAAGACCGACTCAGTCATTCGAATGAGCAAGTGCCCTGCTGAATAAAGGGTTACTTATGTCTCTGGACTCTTCATTGATGGGGCACTATCTTGGTGGAACCTCCAGGTCCAAACAAAAGGCAAAACTGCTGCGTACGGCCTGACCTGGGAGGAACTAAAAGAATTGATGAGGAAAAAGTATTGCTCAAGGTCAGAAATTCAGAAGTTAGAAACGGAATTCTGGAATTTGAAAATGACTGGTGTGGATATTGCGGGTTACACGCAACGATTCCATGATTTATCTCGTGTAGTTCCATACTTGGTGGATCCCGAATACAAGAGAATCGAGAGGTACATCTGGGGACTTGCCCCCCAAATACTAAGTCTGGTTACTACTTCTAAGCCCACAGAGATCGGCGAAGCAATTGATTTTGGCTGTAGCACTTACTAAGGAGGCACTACGCCAAGGAAAGTTTGATGAGTCGGTGAACAAAAAGGAAACCACTGTGGAGACTTCGAGTTCCAACAAAAGGAAGTTCTCCCATTTCAAGAAAAGTTCTCAGGGGAAGAACAATAACAACAAGGGGCAAAACTCGAAAGAATTCAAAGAGGCGAAGGCATATGTTACCACTACCCCAAGCAACACCGACAAGAAATCTTACACTGGAACTGCACCAAAGTGCAATAAATGCCCCTTCCACCATTATGTGGAGTGGCGTGGCCCCAGGTGTAACAAATGTAATAGGTTTGGGCATCGCACCGAAGCGTGCCGGGGTACAAATACCAAGGATCAGGGTTGCTTCAACTGTGGTGACAAAGGGCACTTTAAGAGGGATTGCGCGAAAGAAATCCAAGCCCGGGGAAGGGCATTCGTAATCAGAGCTAAGGATGCTCGGCAGGACCCGAATGTGGTCACCGGTATGTTCCCTATCAATAATCACTTTGCATCTATTCTTTTCGATACTAGAGCTGATTATAGCTTTATTTCTAAAGAATTTAGAAACATACTTGGGGTAGAATCGAGTAAATTAGATATTTCGTACTCGATTGAATTAGCCAATGGGGACTTGGTTGAGTCAGGGGAAATCATAAAGAAATGTACCTTAGAACTGGGTGAACGAAAGTTCGACATAGATCTCTTACCAGTTCCGTTAGGTAGTTTCGATGTCGTTATTGGTGTGGATTGGTTATCCGATAATCAAGCCGAAGTCATATGTCATGAGAAGATCATACGCATCCCCTTGCCCGATGGAGAACATTTGCTAGTACACGGTGAGAAACAAGACACGCCTTTAAGAATCATAAGTTGCATGAAGGCTCGAAGATGCTTGAGAAAAGGATGCATCGCCTTTCTTGCCCATGTGATAGACAAGAAGGCCGAGGAGCTCAAGGTGGAAGACATCCCTGTGGTAAGGGAATATCCTGAAGTCTTTCCAGAGGACTTGCCGGGACTACCTCCGCAGCGACAAGTCGAATTCCGTATCAATCTTGTGCCAGGAGCTGCACCAGTGGCGAAAGCTCTATATAGACTCGCGCCCTCGGAGATGTAGGAATTATCTACTCAGCTTCAGGAATTGCTTGACAAAGGATTCATTCGACCGAGTTTCTCACCTTGGGGAGCTCCGGTGTTATTTGTCAAGAAGAAGGATGGAACCTTTCGAATGTGTATAGATTACCGAGAACTGAACAAGTTAACCATAAAGAACCAGTATCCTTTACCAAGGATTGACGACTTGTTAGACCAGTTACAAGGTTCTAGCTTCTATTCCAAAATTGATCTAAGATCCGGTTATCACCAGCTGAGAGTTCAAGAGGAAAGCATTCCTAAGACAGCGTTTAGGACTCGCTATGGGCATTACGAGTTCCTTGTTATGCCTTTTGTCTTAACAAACGCTCCCGCCGTGTTCATGGATTTAATGAACCGAGTATGTAAACCATATGTCGACAAGTTCGTGATCGTATTCATTGATGACATTTTAATATACTCACGAACCGAGGCGGAACATGAACAACACTTGAGAACTATTCTGGAGCTACTTAAGAAAGAACAATTGTATGCCAGATTCTCAAAATGCAAATTTTGGATTCGCGAGGTCCAATTTCTTGGTCACGTCATGAACGAGAATGGAATTTATGTGGACCTAGCTAAGATAGAAGCTATAAAGAACTGGAGCGTTCCAAAGACACCAACAGAAGTAAGACAAGTTCTAGGCTTAGCGGGATACTATCGTAGATTCATTGAGAATTTTTCTAAAATTGCTCAACCGCTAACCTCGCTCACTCAAAAGGATAGAAAGTTCGATTGGGGTGAAAAACAAGAAACGGCTTTTCAGCTACTTAAAGATAAACTATGCCAAGTGCCAATCTTATCACTCATTGACAGTACCGATGACTTCGTGGTGTACTGTGATGCATCGCGTCAAGGCTTGGGTTGCGTGTTAATGCAACGTGAAAAGGTCATCGCGTACGTGTCGCGGCAGTTAAAAATTCATGAAAAGAACTATACCACTCATGACCTGGAATTAGGTGCAGTGGTATTCGCTTTAAAAATTTGGCGCCATTATCTTTATGGTACTAAGTGTACCATATTCACAGACCATAAAAGTCTTCAACATATATTCAATAAAAAAGAATTAAACATGCGTCAACGGCGATGGGTAAGTTTGTTGAATGACTATGACTGTGAAATCAAGTACCATCCGGGCAAAGCAAATGTTGTGGCGGATGCTTTGAGCCAGAAAGAGCGGGTCAAAACTTTACGAGTATGAGCTTTAGAGTTAACCGTTCAGACGAACTTCACTACTCGTGTGCACGATGCACAATTAGAAGCTCTAAAGCCGAAGAACATTCAAGCAGAATCCTTGCGAGGATTAGAGAAACAATTGGAAGAGAACAAAGTTGGCACACGGTATTTCATGGGAAGAATCTGGATTCCTTACTTTGGCGGATTGCGAGACTTAGTGCTGGATGAGGCACATAAGTCAAAATATTCAATACATCCAGGATCTGATAAGATGTATCAGGATGTAAAGGCACATAAGTTAAAATATTAAACACGAATCTCAACAAGATCTCAACATTTTTCAACAGTTTTCAAACTTTTCTTCAAATTTCTTCAACATTCTACTAAGAACCGATGGAATCTAGACTCATTCTGGCTCTATACTCACTTTCTAGTTAGGAGCCGGTTGAAAATGGATTTCCACCGTAGAGATGACCGATTCACGGGTTGAACATGAAGTTCTAACAAGGACAATTAGTCTGATTAAATGGGGTGATTCCCATCCGATCGAATGAGCTGGACTTGGTGTGTTTCCGTTGTTTGACACGTCATCAAGCCGTCTCCGTTAAACTTCAAGCTTTTTAACTTAGAAAATTTTACAAAAGTTCTCAAAACAACAAATTGCCTCTCGAGTGGCCATCCGATCGGATGACCATCCGATCGAATTACCATTCGACCAGGTTACCTGTCCTTTGTACTAACTCTTGTTCAAAGCAGTTTGACCAAAACTTCAAACCACCAAATTCTCGATCAAATAGCCATTCGATCGAATGGACATCCGTCCGGATGACCATCCGAACGGATGACTTGGCATCTATACTTTACATTGTTTAAATGCTATAACAAAAACTTCAAAAGTTTTCAAAACAATTTACAAACATCCACGTCTCATTCGAATGGCCATCCGTTCGAATGGGTACACATCCGTTCGGATCACCATCCGAACACCCCACCATTCGACACTCTGTTACGCACCGTTCAACGCTCACGCTACTGTTCTATGCTCAGGGTAACTCCAACACGCTCCCTTCAATCCAATCAAGGCTGTGTTTATTTGTTAAACACACTACTAGAAAATACACATTTCTTGACGCACATTGTGTGTCATAAAACGGTAATTATGACACGCAAAAGCGAGTCGTTGATTGAGGAGTCATAAATTTAACATGACATGCATTTGTGTGTCATGTTTTTATGACATACATTTATGACACACTTTCATGACACACATTTTATGACACTTTTTAATGACATACATTCATGACACGCATTTATGACACATATTTATGACATTCATTTATGCGTGTCATGCTTTTAATTATTTAAAAAAATTATAGAATTATTAATTTACCCTAGATGCATATATTATAACAAAAACAATAAATCTATTTCATAAAACAAATACGCATATACATACCCAAACTACCCATTACATAATCATTTGTCAAATATAGTACAAATATTTTAACGTTAACAAAAAAAAATTGTTTGAATACATTTGTGGACACCTAAAATGCGGTTTGTCACTTAATAATAAAGGTAGTCGCATAAGTCGGCCAATCTTCACGAATGTCATCCATATCCATAGCCAAGTATTCCGCTACTCCTTCCTAACCTGAGCAACAATTAAATAAACTAAATCTTAAAAATCAGAATCTATGAACTTAAGCATTAAATGCCAGATTTCTCTAAGATGCAGGCTAAAATTTGCCTAAACTTACATTGTCATTATCCAAAATATCAACTCATTTGCAAGCTCTCTCTCTCTCTCTCATGAACTTCAGCACATAGTAGCCACATTTAATTAGTACTTCATCGCTGACATGGACACTACACAACTAAAAGTATCAAGAAGTGTGAAACTGTTGCGATTTAAGTTTAAAGTAAAGGGTTCCTGTATTTACAGTATCATTCCAACCACAATTTAAATAAGAAATTAAGTGCTCACCCTAGCGTTGACCGAGTTGAGTTTAACCCTCATGCTAGTACCACTTCGTGTAGCAAACACGACCATTGCCCTATAAAAAATATATCAAAGAATATTTCCAACTCTTATGATAATTTGTATTACTTACATATCAATAATTTTCCTCAACTGCTCATTGACACTCCTAGGCCTTAGGGAATCAAGATAATAGCATGTAGTTGTTTTCAGGTTTAATACTGCCAACACCATTAATTTCTACAAAAAACCAAAAACCAAAATTCAGTCAAAACAAATCAAGATAATAGGCCTTTCTTTACAAACAGTTATTTTGATGGAAAATAGAACCCGGGATAATAGGGCAATAGGATGATGTCATCACCCTTTTTTAAAAACTATGTAAATAATATCACCAAGTCAGAGCATCGAATGACTAGATCTCTCTACCCATCCCGCGTCCTAAGGCCTGCGTAAGCACATCATGTGTTCCACATGTAACTGCTTCAGAACCTCATCTTATCCTAAATGTGCAAAAAAACAGTTGACATGATAAATTAAGTTTGATCACAAATTGTCACAGGTTGTAAAAAAAACAAAACACATGTAAGAAGGTAACTATAATCAGACCAACAGACTCGCTGACCCATTCAGCCGCTAACCAGTTCACCCGCTCACCCGCTGACTCGTTTACTCGCTGACCCGTTAACCCGTTGACCAGTTCACCCGCTGAGCCGTTAACCCACTGATCTGCTGACCCGTTCACCCACTGACCTGCTGACCCATTCACCCACTGACCCGTGACCAGTTCACCCGTTGACCAGTTCACCCGCTGAGCCGTTAACCCACTGACCTGCTGACCCGTTCACCCACTGACCCGTTCATCCGCTGACCCGTTCACCCACTGACCCGTTCATCCGCCGACCCGTTAACCCGCTGACCCATTCACAATACCTGTTGAAAAAAGATATAGTAAAGAAACGAAAAAGTAGCATGATGGTTACAATATAACATGTCGATAGGCTAGATGACATACTTCATGTGCAGGTTGTATCTACAAACAATGTGAATGACTATATCTGGATCCTTGAGTAATTAATTGAAAAGACTTGATGCAAAGTCAAACTAATTAACACATCTACCAATCTAAATAGCAAATGGTGAGTGAATCATGTAATGGTACCACAAAGATGCTCTATAAAAGTGTGTGAATGGATGACATTAGATCAAAAGAATAACTAGCCATTATCTTGCTAGAACAGTAGGCAAGCATCATCCAAGTAACAAGTGATGTTGATATATATATATAACATGTGGTTATTAGAAGTGTGATTTGGAGTCCTTATAAGAATAATTATATCAACTACATCACACATTAACCCGCTGACCCGTTCACCCGTCATCATATATTATGAAAATTTGACCAGTCGATTTTGGTCAAGAGATACAATTAAATTTTCATACAAGGATTACGATATTTATATATAAGTAAGAAAGCCCAACTCACAATTCAAGACATAAATCTTCTTTCTTTAAGCCCAACTCACAATTCAAGACATAAATCTTCTTTCTTTTCCAGAGACCTTAAATGTACTATCTGCAAATGGCAAGACGCAAGAGAAATTAGGGATATTATTATAATATCAAAATATGATGAAACATAACAAACCTCACAATTTTTAACAAGTTCTCGAATTGAAGCGACAACAAAATTAGACTTATTATGGTCAGTTCGACCAAAATGCTTTTAGCAAATTAATGTAAATTAATATGAAACAATTAAACAAAAAGAAATTATTCATTGAGACATTTCATCAAACATGTGGAGTGCATGATTGAATCTTGCAAATAATTAGCCTTATTATGGTCGGTTCGACCATAAAATTTGATACACTAAACAAGGTTCATGCTAATCTAATTCAACTCCAATAACTACCATCAAACATCGCAATTTTTAAACTAATGGACTGAAATAGTGATTTTTGAGAAACCACATGGACGAAAACAGTAATTAACTCTTTTGTTTTTTTATTAATAAGGGCATTATGGTCAATTCACGTGTACTTAACAGAATAAATGGATGGGGTTAACGGAGGTGGACTGAAATGGTTACGAAAGTGAAACCACAGGGACTGAAATCGCAATTTTTAAACTAATGGACAGAAATAGTGATTTTTGACAAACCACAGGGACAAAAATAGTAATTAACTCTAAGGTTATAACTAGTTATATTATTTGTTAGTAGAGGTCAACAAAACATTTTTTTTTCTAAACCGTAATCGGTTTGGACCCTATTTTGATTTTGACGGGTTTTAGTTTGAAACTAGTTCGGTTCTGTCATAATTTGGTCATTTTTTACTACTGGTTTAAAAGACCAGTTTCGGTTCGGTTCCGTCCCAGTTGGGTCGGTTTTACTACCGGTTTAAAAAACCGGTTTTGTTTCGGTTCGTAAATCGGCTCTTTTGTGCAAAAAAATTTTTGTCACAAAATTTGTTTCTTTATATCAAATTAAACTCTTATAGTCTTGTGTTGCCCCCAGTCTAGCCCTAACTCAGGGGCATAATAGTCTTTTAAACAACCCTAGATGCCTAGTCTAGCCCTGTACGCGACATCTAGCCCTTGAAGTATAAAAATTTTAAAAAAGCAAATGGTAAATTACCATTTTAGCCCTGAGACACCCCCAGGCCTAGGCCTGTACGCGACATCTAGCTCTTGGAGTAAAAAAAACTTTTAAACTTGAAGGGCTAGACGTCGCGTACAGGGCTAGACTGGGCGTTTAGGGTTGTAGGGCTAGACTTGGGGCAACACAGGGCTATAATGGTCTTTTGGACCACACTAGACCCCAGTCTTACCCTGTACCCGGCGTATATATTCCCACTATATATATATATATATATATATATATTCTTGTTTTATCATTTTCTTTAAGACGGGGCGTCAAGCCCTGTACGTGTCGTGTGAAGTGATTGATTTGACGTGGTACGAGGTTGACCAACTGGTTGGAGACTTGAACCTACACGCCCTGTCTAGGCCTGTACTAGGCATCTTGAAAGTGTGAAAATATGCCTTTGGGTGTGTGAATATGTAGACCTTATTGAAAAGCTTCTCTGTTTTAGAATTTGACACAGATGAATATTGGAAGATGAAACTACCTATAACTATATTAAGGATATGCTCTAGACCACTAATCTTCAGTGGCTTCTTCGAAAAGTAGTTTCGTTCGATCGTGATACTTTTGTAATTTTTTTTTTAAATTTACAACCTTTCAAAAATATTAGCAACTTTTTAAGAAAAAAAGTAGTTTCATTCACTAATTTTTGCAACCTTTCAAGAAAATAACTGTAATATTTAGTTAAATTCACAACCTTTTAAATAAAAAGGTTGCTATTTTAATAAAATTTTGCAATATTTAATGAAAAAGGTTGCATTAGATCTTTTAATGCAACCTTTATGTTAAAAGAAATTACATTAGAGTCAAATACAACATAATTTTAAAAAAAATACACCTAAAAAGTTGCATTAATCTAATGCAACCTTTATGTTAAAAGAAATTACATTAGAGTCAAATACAACATAATTTAAAAAAAAATACACCTAAAAAGTTGCATTAGCCTTATATACTAGTAGTGGAAATATAACATGACTTCCTAAAAAGTTGACACAAAAAAGAGTTTCATACAACTTGATATACACATTTTGATAGTGTTCTTTTTTATGACAGAAAATGATGACACACAAAAAGAAGGTCATAAATTTATTGAATTTTGTAAATTATGACATTTTTTTCTTGGCACGCGTTTTATAATGTCATAAAATGAGCACGTGTCATTGTTCGCGTGTCAATATAAATCTTGATTGTTTTATGACACTAAAAAGATGACGCACAGAAAAGAGTGTCATAAATTTATTGAATTTTGTAAATCATGACATTTTTTTCTTGACACACGCTTTCGAATGTCATAAAATGAGTGTGTGTCATTGTTCGCGTGTCAAGAGAGGTGTATTTTCTAGTAGTGACACCTACTGTGAGTATACTCGAACCCATTTTCATTTAACGCACTTTTGGGTGTTACATACATTCTCTATCAAAACACATCAACACACAACACAAACACTTTTAACGCTAACCGCTCCCGCATGTTATACGTGATCTATGAATGCTTGTTACCATGCTTATACAGTGTTACACTATACCGCCTCTGGCAACGATAGTACTATAGTTTGGACTCAGCACATGTCGTGGACAGGGGTTGCTAGGGATCACATCACTTTACTTCACGTGTTCGCTGAACATGTGTTATGCATACTCTACAACGCAGTCTTGTGGTTAAGTGTGAACATAGTTTTGATAGTTACATGCTTCGCCTGTTACGTGATACATGCTGGTTATGCGTAAACGCTTTCTATACTATATGCTATGCAAACTTGTGTACTCACCTCTACATTTTATGTATTGACTTTATTTTAACATATGTGATAGGTTGATAGGATGCTATGCTGTGAAGAATCGAGATTGGCAGTCTAGAAACTACATCAATAGAAATCTAGGTTGTTGGACTTGTTTTGTTCGAGAGGAACTCGTTATCTGTAATAATTACTTGTTGAATATTTGTTGATTGGTATGGGACAATTAACCTTTAAAAACATTGGTAACAAATAGTTGTTATGGATCTCTTGAGCAATCTGGTTTCCTAGTGCCACGCCTCGATGTTTCCGCCATCGGTTGGGGTGTGACAGATAGGTATCAGAGCCATAACTATAGGGAATTAGGCTGTGTCTTAGGATTAACCTAGTCTATAGTTTAAGCACCAACATTCCGCCTTGTGCGAACCCAATAGGGGTTTTGCACGAGCTTATTCTTGTTACTCTTGCTCGAACTCACGAAAACTACATCTTTGCGGGAACACCGCATACTACAGCTTCGCACGAAGGAAACCTTTCCCAAGGTTTCAACACTACATGCCTTTCCTAAGGACGACACAATACACACATTTTTGAAAACACTCGCATAACACAATCGAGTGATTGGATTGAGATTACGTGTGAAAACCAAGAACTCTCGATAAAATCACTTATTCTACGCGTAATTTTTACTCTCAGCACAAGAATCTTCGTCGAGTCAGGAGTGACATCCATACCTCGACGGGAATCTCCAACTCTATCTCGTGGTTTTACCACACCTTCAGGAACGAAGTTGTTAAGTTAGCGGTGAAACCCGCAACTTAATGACTAGTTCCACTCTCTACTTTGATTTTACAAAACTCTCACCAAAGTCTCGATGGATTCCAATGACTTGAGTCACGTAGTAACCGAAAGGATGCGTGCCGATCGCCGTATTTTGGCGAGAGCATAGTCTATAGGGCCAAGCATGCACTCGAGGTCGTTGTGGATAGTTGAACCACTTTGGGTAGTTGACGTCTAACACCCAAGACAATCTATTTCGATTCTAAGCCCGCAATCGCTGATTTTACGCGCTATCGATTTTATGTGTGTTATGTGATTAAATGTTTATATGTTTCGATTTTGGAGGTTTTATTCGCTTTTCGCTCATCGTTTATTAAACATGCATAACTCGCACAGCTATCGAATCTCGAACGCTAACTAATCGCAACTCAAACTACGCACTCTCGTACACCATTCGCTGCCTTACGCAACTCTCACACGCTATGTTACTCACTATACTACTCGCAACGCTACTCGCAACGCTACTCGCTCTCGCTACTCGCTACTCTCGAACACGCTACGCGACCTTGAAATACTCGCTCTCGCTACTCGCTACTCTCGAACACGCTACGCGACCTTGAAAGATAGGTGAATACGTGCAAAATATGTAGGTGAATACGTGCAAAATATAGGTGAATACATGCAAAATATGTGCTTACGTGGATTATGTGCTCCTACGTGCTTCTGTGCTTACGTGCTTATGTGGCTTACGTGACTATGTGCCTACGTGTTATGTGCCTACGTGTTCTTGAGCTTTACATAATAATAAGGATGTTTTACGAACGCTAAATGGAGTGTGTTGGGTTTGATGTTTTTTCTCTATATTTTAAGCCCCTTTTAACACATTAGTCAAGTTTTAAATTTATAAAACACGATATTCTACTAACACTAAACACAGACATGGGCAAGTGCACCCATCATGAGTGTAGTATAGCGTTGGTAAGATACCAAGGTCGTCCAAGGACACAAGAGCTTTTAGTACCGGTTTATCCTCAACGTTTAATCAAATCAATTTTTTAGAAAAGGTTTTAAACATGAGATAAAAACTAAAGTGCTGAAAAATAAAAATAAAATAAAAACAGATAGACAAGATGAATCACTTGGATCCGACTCGCCTTTAATGTAACCTTTGATGATTTCCTCAATTTTGCACTTTCTAAGAGATTATCTTAGTTATAGTATGTGACACTTGTGCTCCGTAAACACACACGATGTAGGACACTATCTTTTATCAAGAAACAATGTGTTTTGGTCTCAAAAGTTTATTTATTTTGGTTTTACAATTTCACATTTTGATTCTAGTTCATTTACAAGCTTTAAATCGCTTTGTTGAAAGTTAAACGCGAACTGATGCGTAAACGTAATCAGTTTAATGCGGCAAACACTACAGAACAGTGAAAAAGTCTTAACATACCTTAAATAACTTTTATATAACTTAGAAAAAGGTTTTGAAAGCTTTGGTGTGTCAAAAACAAGTTTATTCACACTCAGGGACTATTTGCGTCAAACTACGAAAGTCTGCTGATTCACATAGTATCAAACATTCCGGAATTTGACCATAAGTTAAACATGCCCTAAATATCCTTTACATAGCTTAGAAATAGGCTTTGAAGTGTTTGGTGCGCAAAAATAAACTTATTTGATCAATAGGGACTAAAAGCGTCAAAAAGTGCATAAGTTTGCATTTTCGCGCATAACTTACGTTCTGAATATATCCGGACATCCAAAAATTTATGTAATCATTAAAATATTTTATTTTAGTGATTGGCATGATAGAATTCATTCGTCGCTTAATTTGGATCGTTTTTGCGTTCGTTACGACTTCCGTCGTAATTACCCGAATAACGCAACTGTACGGCCAAACGAACCGACATCCGTGATGTCTTTGAGCATATTTTAAGTTCCCTATATTTTAACTTCATTTTAGAGCCTTGAAATGAGGTTAAAGGGGATTAAAAGTGCCAAAAAAATAAAGTTTTACAAGTGCAGGGACCATTTTTGAAATTTCTGGCAGATACATTGAACTTGGTCCATTTTTGAGGATTTGATGGTTTTAACCCAAGGTTTTGCTCTCTATGGGCTGGAATTTGATGGTTTTAAGTATTCCCATGGTTTTGAAAACCATGTGCCCACATGTAAGGTCTAGATCAAGGCACGTTTTGCGAGGAACGATCCTAACGGTTCTCCAAAATCTATAAATACCCATGCTTTCATTCACTTCAACTCACACTTGATTCATTTTGCTCTAAGTTAAGGTTTAAACACTTCATACCTGAGCAAACTTGGATCAAACTTCCTAGCTTGGACCCTTTGTAAGCTTCTTTCATTCTTTTATGCATTTTTTAAGCGGGAAAGTCAAACAGTGTTTGACTTTTTGCTTTGACCAGTCTTTGGTCAACACGAAGTTCGTTTGAACTTTGCAACGTGAGCGTAATCACGATGGTTATAGTCCCGTGTGACTATACCTACTGATTACCACGTTAATTAGGTGTAGTGACAAGTCATAGTTTCGGTCAAAATACGCGACTATGCGTATTTTGCAACCAAACTATTTTTGGGTATCAAAACCGTTTGTTTTGATATCAAGCTTGTTTTCTAACTTCGTTAAACATGTCTTAACATGTTTAACTCGTCACTTTTAGGATAGTGCTTATATAGGGTCGTAAGATAAGCGGTCTAAACAACCGCTTAGACTTTCGAACCCGACCTGTTTGGTCGATCATTAGGATCCGACCAAACATATAATGTGACCATAGTTGTATAGGGAATAACCTTCCGAGGTTATACCTTTTGGTCACTTCGTTTAGTTAGTTGTATGATAGGTAGTTTATATGCCTTAGGAAAACGACCAAAATGCCCTTTTTCGCATAATTTCATTTTAAGCATATGTAACACATGTTTTGACATCTAAACTGATTATATAACAGAATTAGATATGTTAAGGCATATAATACTTGTCATAGGACTAGTTAGGCGTCTCGAACGCGCTTTCGCGCGAACGACGCATTAAAGTGGCGTAAGCTACCTTAATGGGTCGTAATGGGTCGTAAGCACTTAGGATAGGTTTCGATTTAGAATGTAGGCTTTGTTAAATCATTTCACATGAGTTCTAACACTCATTTGGTTCACAAGACCTCATTCTACCCGATCTTCTGATTTAGATGTCGATTCGCTAACATAGTATCTGTTACACTAGGAACCGCTTCAATACTTGAACTCTTGGTCTTTTGAGCTTTGTTATACCCTTTGAACCGGAACTATACGCAACCCCAGGCGAGTACATAGTTCCCCTTTTTTTACCGTTTTCAAATGTTTTGGGGTGATTCATATGTGTAATCGATCTGTTTTCAAAATGTATGGCATATGTGTGTTTACTAAGTTCTTTTATGTGTATTATTCCGATTATGCAAATGTAATGTTTTATCCTTAAGTGATCTACTTATCTTCATAGTTAGATTCATGTAGGATATTTGAAGTACAGTCTTAAATCTTCCTATCTTCATAGTGAGATTTTTAAGAAGTACTTTACAACTCGATGGTTGGTTTTGTGTAGATTGTTGGTGATTTAGATAACGAACCTAGATAATACAATAAGCACATGGTGGATACGCCGCTGGTACTTCCTATATATAAGTGTGCTTATTGTATTACCTTTCGTGGCGTTATCCCGAATCACCTTTAGGATTTAGGATTGTTTTGATTCAATGATTCAATATGACAAGAACCCAGGATCCCTGTAGTATCTATCTATATTCATAGTTAGACTTATATGGGATGTTTAGAGTACTAATATTGGAGTCCATGTTTGGATTCATTGTGTACTTTAATGCATGTTAGATTAGACAATGTGACAGAACCCGAATCCTTATAGCATCTATCTATCTTCATAGGTTGATTCTTGTAGGTTGTTTAAAGTACTGATATTGGAGTCCTTGATTGGATTCATTGTGTGCTTTAATGCGTGTTTACGAGTTGGTACAAGTTGACGATTTATGTGTTATGTGGTAGTTGTGATTTAGATAACGAAACGGGTAAAATAAAATAAGAACATGGTAGATACGCCGCTGGTACTTCCTATATATAAGTGTTCTTATTTTGTTATTCTTGTAGCGTTATCTGGATCACTTTAGGATTTTGTGTACTATTGTTTCAGTATTCGATTATCGAAATCCTTGTAGAATCTCCCATATCTTTATATGTTAGATTCTTAGAAGGATATTTAAAGTATTATCATAGATCATTGATTTGATTTATATAATACTTATATAAGTTTTGATTTATTTCAAAACAGTTATTATTAATCCTTGATTGGATTCCTAATAACATATTAACAAGTTTTTACGATGGTTTAATCGAGATTTCAATATAAGCCATAAAATGACTTGGTAAATATCATATTGCCATATACAAACCTATTTTGTCACGAGTTTTCACAATTAAGATTAATACCAAATGTTTTGCCATTTTTTTGGCTAATAAAACCTATGTATTCGCCGGCATTTTTATGCTGACAGTTTTCGCATATGTTTCAGGTTTTCGACTGTTCAAGCATGCAACGCATAGGACTGCATACGGGCCTTAGACTTCTAAAAAGAACAATTATATGTATTCTTTGTTTGTAAATGGATGTTAATGATATTGAAACAATTTAGTACCAGTAGTTGTGAGCAATTTGTAACGTGACTCCCTGATATTTCCGCCGCGTGTTGTTATATTACGCGATTGGGGTGTTACATAGTAGTAGGTCCCTCTTTTGAAGGTGACGTTACCCTCAACCCAGTGGTTTGAGTCAGCAAGGATACAATCCCAAAGGGTCGGAATATTGAAAGATAATTAATTAAGTTATTAATGCGTAAAGTGGTAGGCCCCTCTTTTGAAGGCGACGTTACCCTCGGCTAAGTGGTTTGAGTCAGCAGGGATACAATCCCAAGTAGCCGGGTTAATGTATTAATAGTAGTTTACATATGAGGGGATCAAGCCATTCGCACCCCCGCCATCCAATACCACTGGGTATTGAAGGAGGTCCTAGTAAGCTTAACCCAGGTCCTTGCAGGATCTATACACTATACAAGGCAAGAACCTTACCAAACCATTCCCTTAACCCCCGACCAGGTAGCCAACATATCTCTATATAGACCGTAGAGATATGAATGGTGAAAATCTTTTACTTTATATAGACAGTAAAGTAAATCCAAGACACCACGGACAAATGATAAGGAAGTTTCACCTTCAACATAAGAAACTAGTTATTAAAGTCATTAATACAAAACCAAATAAAAAGTACAAAAAGATTAAAAATCAAAAGTATTACATTAAAGACTTGTCTTCACCAAGTGATATAAGAGACTCAGCCAAACATGGCCTTTGATTGACAAGAACTCTTACGATCAATCTTGGATCCCGAGACTACTACACACACTCTAAGGTGGATGATGGATGATGGTGGTGGATGTGGGTGTTGTAGTGGTGGTGGAGTGGTGGTGAAGTGGGAGAGAGGTGGTTTGCCAAGAGATGCCTTTGAAGTGAACCAAGCACCTCTATTTATAGCCTGAACAGAAGGCCGGCTATGGTCCCGAGTCCGCTGGACACGACCCCGTGGCCATCCATTTTCTTTTCCTTCATTAATTGCCTTTGTCTGCATTAGGCTCCACACGGCCCCGTGTTCGCTGGGCACGGTCCCGTGTGCAGAAGCGTATCTGTACTACCAAGACTTTCTAGATTTTGCGAATCTTAGCATTGACCATGTAACAGCCCAGCATAACCGCACCATGATATTGTCCGCTTTAGCGGCCAGCACGCCCCCGGCGTCCGCCCCTCACGGTTTTCAAAACGCGTCATGATGGTGAAGGTATCAAGCTCCTTATAAGGAAGCCTTTGTTCCCCTTCACAACCGATGTGGGATGTCACAATCCACCCCCCTTAAGGGGTCCAGCGTCCTCATAGGACCTGGCACCACCGGTCCGGCCCTGGCTCTGATACCATCTGTAACAGCCCAGCGTAACCGCACCATGATATTGTCCGCTTTAGCGACCAGTACGCCCCCGGCGTCCGCCCCTCACGGTTTTCAAAACGCGTCATGATGGTGAAGGTATCCAGCTCCTTATAAGGAAGCCTTTGTTCCCCTTCACAACCGATGTGGGATGTCACAGACCACGCCCCATGCTCAGTGGGCACGCCCCTGTGGTGAGCAATAGAAGCTTCTATGACTTTGTCTCTTCTGCAGACATCTGGCCACGCCCCCATGCTCAGTGGGCACGGGGCCGTGGTCAGCCTTCTGTTTCTTTGTTTTTGCTTAGGTAGATGCTGTCGAGGGGCCGGGCACGCCATGTTTCTCCCTTTTCTTTGTATTTATGTTAGTTTTTTGCTGTATATTTGTTCCTTTTGTTCATTTAAGCTCATTTGGTCCTGAAAATACAAAAGGAAGACAAAAGCACACTTTTTCCAACATTAGTACTAAAAAAAGGTTAGTTTTATGCCTCATTTGATGTAATTTATATGTTGCATTTTGCACACATTAAATACCCCCACACTTGAATCTTTGCTTTTCCTCAAGCAAAACTCTTTACTTTGTGGCTTACACACCCAAATGGAATGGGTAGAAGAGAAGTTTTGGGCTTGTCTTGAGTGTCGGGAATCCAAGATCTTTATTGGGTTTTATTTTTATACTATTTACAATCCTATTCATTATGATTTATTTAGAACGTTTCATAAGCGAAATTACTTATTTGGGCATAACATGCCTTTTTAAAATTCTATTTATATACAAGTTCACATACCTCACGGGAGATCACTCAACACTCGGCTGAAGATGTATTTTTGTGAAACACTCGAAACCGTCATGGAACTTACTTCTACCATATGCTTGCCTCCTCCTTTTTAACTATAAACCTTTGTAAATATCAAGAGGACTTTGGGGAAGGTTTAGGCTTGGGCTAAAGGTAGGTGGTTTTGGGTTAGTGGTTAGTAAAAAGGGCTAAAAGTATAAAAAGCGTCGATCGTCGTAAAACTTTTTTTTTGAGACTTTTATTCAAACAAAGCATTTTCAAACAAAGTTTCTTTGAGGACTTTGTTTGTTTATTGCTAGACTTCATTTTTTTATAAGGAAACGTCACAAGACAACCGAGCTTTCTACTAAAATAAAGGGTTAAAATGAAAAAGGGTTTTGGTGGGTAACGGGTGTTTGTTTTGTGGGTTTAGAAATGAAAAGGTTTAGGCTCAAATGGGTTAACTAGGGGGATTTTTGGGTAGGTGATAAAAGAAAATGAAAAATAATGGTGTTGAAAAGAAAATGGGTTAGTCCTAATGCCTCCATCATTTACTTACTTGGGTTTAAGTTGGTAAGGACCGGGAATGTATTGTCATGGCAAGTTCTAGAGTCGTAAGAACCAAGCGGCTATTCACACAAGAAACGAAAAATGAGCATTTAATTTAAAGGTGTATGCTCAATAAAGGCTCAAAACTCACTTGTTGTGGGAATGGGTTTATAATGTGATCAAGTATATATAATCAAATTTTAACTAGATTTGTTATGCCGTTTCATAATTTTCTTATGTTGGTTCTTTTTATCACGACGCTATCGGTTGTAAATTTGTAAAAATATAACCTTTTAGAACTTGTTATTCCTAAATTAAACCAAGACAAGTAAAAAAAATGAAAAGTTTTTTGAAAAAAATTGGGGAGATTAGCGGTTCCAATAGAGTTTTGTCTAAGGCTTGTTATTAGGACTTGCAAAATTCAAGGTTTTAGCATCCCCCCACACTTAAATTACACATTGCCCTCAATGTGTCCCAAAAATAAGTTTTTAGGTTGATTGAATGTGTAAAAAGGTGTTTAAAAACATATTTTATGTTACTGGGCGTCTGGACACGGGCCCGTGTTGGTTCGGGCACGGCCCCGTGCTCAGATTGCCAGTATCATTTTTAACAGAAGGCTGGGCACGGGGGCGTGTTCAGTGAGCACGGCCCCGTGTCTAGTTACCTGAACTGGGCGTTTTCTGCAGATCCTTGGGCACGGGGGCGTGTTGGGCTGAGCACGGCCCCGTGCTGAACTTGCTGTAATGAAGAAAAATTGTCGGGAGACTCTATTTTTGTGCATGGGGTGTGGGTTCAAGTTTCCCTTAGTAACCTCCACCATCTCGAGTGTGTTCAACCATTATAACATCATCCAAACACCATTTATTCAATTAAAAACCACCTTTCATTCAAGAGTGAATTACATAATTCCTAGAAAATGAAAAGTACATACTAAAAACTGGATAAGTAGATCATAAAATGCAAGAAATCTTAAACCATAAAGAAGTCCTAGCCTAGATATTTTTATTATAAGAACAAAATTTCCGAAAAGTTGATCCTTTCGGTTGAGAAAGGCTTGAAGAACTTCTTTTCCGGAAAGGGCCCCTCACACATCGTTAAGCCATTCTTCTATCTCCCGGGGGAGAAGGAAGGCGGGCTCATTGTCTTCCTCGTGTTGAGGAGGTGCAACTTCCACCGGGACCTCTTGTAAGGCGTCAAGAGGAGGCTCCGGGGGAATGTCGTCCCATCCGGTGGGATTAACAACTCCTTGTGCCAAGTTTCAATCTTCTCGGGGAAGGATTGGTTCCATAGGAGGCATCGCAAGAATGTTCAACCTTTGGTGTAAAAGGTTGATTTCTTGGAAGCTATTTTCTAGCCCCACCGTTAGATATTTGATACGGTCGATTAGGACTTCTTCTACGGATGTCATCTCGTCGAGTGCTTCTCTTAGCGCCATTACATAACAAACAAGAGTTGCTTCAATTGAAGGCCTTCGTTCCCTGCGACTGTTTCTTGAGTGAGCTGAAGAGGTTCCGCTATTCTGGCTCGACATTCCAAGAAAACAAGTCGAAAACTTCAATATAATGAAACAGTAACTCCGGCCACGGCCCCGTGCTAGCTGAGCACGACCCCGTGGCCACCAATCTGCAGGTTTTCAAAACAAGGAATCTTGAAGTTTTAAATTATTTTTCTGATTTTTGAAACATTTCTGAGCAGAAACAACTTAAAACAGTGTTGTAAAACTTATTTTTGATAAGATTCCTTGAACAAACACCTAGCAAATATCACAGTAAAGCTTGAAAACCTTGAAGATTTCAAGCTTTAATGGAGGTTTTGAGGATTTAGTGAAGAAGAAGGTAATAGACAAAAGTAGTAAAGACAAGATGGTTGTTGAGAAACTTCTTTAGAATATACCTTGTAAGGTATATGTGAAGATCCCACCAGATCTTTGTGTTTGGAATAAGTCCAAGTGTGCAGAAATCTTGCTGCATTTATTGAAAACGACAGCACGCTAACCACGGCCCCGTGGTCAGACAAGAGCCTGACACATTTTGTCCGTATTCTGATTTAAAATCAGACACAGATCTTCAGGTGGGCACAGGGGCGTGTTGACCTGGACACGGCCACGTGGCTAGAGGAGTTTATGAAGTTTTGTCTTATTTTTAAGGATTTTATCCGGATCGGGTGGTTCCTTACTGGACGGAACAACACTGAAGTGCCTGAGATACCTAAGTTGCCCTAGTTTTAGACAAGAACGAAAGAGGTTATCGGAAAGGGTGAATCCTAAGCTAAATACCGGTGGGCGAGACCATCCTTTATTTTCCTTATCCGGGCTCTTGTTAAAGAAGGTATATGCCGAATCGCTCAGGTCTATGTATGCATCGGCGGAGACCGATGGGGATTCCTTCACGGCACAATCGACACAGGGACGACGATGTTGTTATAATCCGAATGCGATCTCAATAATTTTCCTTGATCGTCGTCTTGAGATGAATTAGTTAATTCCATCTCAAGTTCTTTTATCAATTGAAGAATTACTTCTTCCATTTGAAATAATTCTTCGAGAATCATTTCATCTAGAAGAGATGATTGAGAGCATTCAAGGGAGAGATATGGATTGTTTTTACTTTCGCCCATCTTAAGGCTACAGGAAAACGATGGGTCTATAGAGTGGGGAGTGTAATTTAAAAAATAACATTCTAAATCTTTATGAGTTCCTCCACATATTTGACACCACGCACCATAAGAGGAGCGAAAGTAAAAATGATCAGTATCACTCATGTTTGTGTCAGAAATTACCAACCATCGGGATCTTACGGTTCTGTTTTCAGTGTCTGAAACTTGGGCACGGGGCGTGTTCAGTGGGCATGGCCCCGTGTTCAGCTACTGTCTGACTTAAAATAGGATTGCCAGTACCAAAGAATGGGCACGTGGGCGTGTCCAGCGGGCACGGCCCCGTGCTGAGCTCTGCAGAAGCTGGAAAAACTATTAAAAATCCTACAAAAATGAAAAAAAGGAAAATGATTAGGCCCTTGATTCCTAACTTTCTTAAAGTCCTTGTGTCCCCGGCAACGGCGCCAAAACTTGGTGTGTGTCGCGTGTGATATGTTTTTCTTTATATTTTAAGCCCATTTTAACACATTAGTCAAGTTTTAAATTTATAAAACACGATATTCTACTAACACTAAACACATGGGTAAGTGCACCCATCATGAGCGTAGTATAGCGTTGGTAAGATACCGAGGTCGTCCAAGGACACAAGATGTCACACCCGCTCGTAGCGGAAACGCAAGGTGTGATCTGTATGGTTTTCATTGCATAAATATCGATGTACATGAACAAACTATATGAATAAAACATACTCCATTGCCATTGCCATTACATAAGTGTTTCCCAAAGGAATGCAACATAAGTTGAATGTATTGGTTACAAACCATCAAGTGAAAATAAGTTGTCATCGTTTTATACATAAAAATGTAAGTCTTAAAATGTCAAGGCTTTGACCACTATATCACCGCAAAGAGGCGGTATATAACGGGCAAACCCTTCAAATGGTGGCATGGAGTCTTGATACTTGCTTTCCTTGACTGAAATGTCTGCCAGGTCCACTAATTTCCTGAAATACATGTTAAGTTTGGAAAACATCAACAAAAGTTGGTGAATTCATGCAATTTAGTTGTAAACGATGTATGAAAAATGTGAGTTGTAGTATGTAAAGCGTTAATGAAATCGTTGATCATTAATGTTTTGCAAGGACATTAATATGTGTGACGAAATAGGAAGCAAACCAACCCTAGACGATTTTATGCCGATTCCTATCGACTGGGACACAAACGCACTCTTCCGTAGGGGTCCATGACCAAGAGTGGGGCTCGCCAAAACCCATTAGATCTAAGCCTTTGTTCCTTGGTCCAAACTGGATTAATGGTGCTTATAGTATGGCCCTAATTCGCACATGATCTATGGTGTTTCATTACCTAACTTTATCATACTCTGAACATGTATCCTCCCCGATAGTTGTAAAGTTTGTAAAACATTTAAATGAATAGGGGAACATGAACTCACAGTATCGCGTCCTGAAAATAGATGAAAATAAGATCTCACGTGCGGTCGTCCTGAATAGCGTGGCGACCTACAAATGTTCTTATTTTTGTTAGACACTTCGGTCTTTGAAAAGAACTTGAGTACAAGTCTTGTGTCATGAGTATGTGTAAGACTTGTGTGTCTTTACTGTTCGTTAACTGTGTATTCGATGTATGAGTTGTTCAAATGTTCGTTAACTGTGTATTCGATGAATGAGTTGTTCAAATGTTCGTTAACTGTGTATTCGATGAATGAGTAGTATAGTCGGATCTCGTCCGCTGAATCTCGTGTCTTGTATGTATCACTTGTATAGTTGTGTTCACGAAAATGGTATCATTGGGCCAATCCCATGTTTTCAAGTTATTGGGCTTAAATAGTGCTGGGCCTCAAATAGTGTTGGGCCTCAATAGTGTTGGGCCTCAAATAGTGTTGGGCCTCAATAGTGTTGGGCCTCAAATAGTGTTGGGCCTCAAATAGTGTTGGGCCTCAATAGTGTTGGGCCTCAATAGTGTTGGGCTTGAATAGTGTTGGGCTTGAATAGTGTTGGGCCAAAATAGTGTTGGGCTTAAATAGTGTTGGGCTTCAATAGTGTTGGGCCTCAAAAGTGTTGGGCTTCAATATTATTGGGCCTTGGCCCATATGTTTGGTATTGGGCTTAGCCCATGAATTTATGTTAAGCCCATTATGAAGATAAGCCCATTAAGAAGATAAGCCCATTAAGAAAAATAGTAGTCCATTAAGTAATATAAGCCCATTTGTTATAAAAATAGCCCACTAGTATAATAAGCCCATTTGTTATAATTTAGCCCACTAGTAAGTGTAAGCCTTTCATTTTTATAAAAACCTTTTTATAAAAATTTACTAAGTACACTTGTTAGTAAATAAAAACATACTAGTTTTTATAAGTTTATAAACATCCAAAATTTGTTATCGATAGGATACTTATATTTCGTGTCGAAAGATCGTCTAAACGTCGTAGTAACTCCCCGGATTGGCGATATGTTCAAAGATTCGCCCGTCGTCCGAATTGTCCATAAGTTGTATCCGATGTCCAAATGATCCGTAAATTGTATTCTAGTGTGTATATATGTATTCTTGTAAGTCTTTACTTGTAAATGTGTCTTGTATTTATTTGTATCATTGTTATCAAATACCTAATTATTGTACATAACTAATACAAATAATAAACACATAGTAAATAACTTGTTAAGATCACTAATATATATTTTCCCAAAAATAAATATTTATATCTATTTTTGTTTTTAGAAAGACCACTTTCTAATCTTGTAAAGACTTTGTTAAAAATGATAATTTTTCTAACATATCATTTCTAAGAAAAATTGGCCATATAACCTTTGTATTATGTACTTTGCCATGTTTAGATAAACATATCATTTTCTTTTCAAATTCATCATCAATTTACTCATAACGTCTTAACTAAAACATATGAGATTTTTATAACATAAACTTATCAAGATGATATCCAAATCATGTAGGGTTTTAACCATGATCATTTCATATGCTAACAAGTTCAAAAACCAAGTTTAATTCTAGTTTTAACAACTTTTATAAAAATCTCATGTTGTATGTTACTTTTTATAATCTTGTAAAAGTCTTGTTTTTAAATAAAAACCCTTATATATTTTCACAAGATCAATAGTTATCATCATCCATTTAATCCTTTATGTTAAAAACCCTTTAACATAAACATGCATAATTCTTAGATCATATCTTAAACATCTTCTAACAATTTATTTGCATCATAAACATCATAACAAGACTAAATAAGCATATATCAAGTCTTAGATCACAATATAAACAATCATAATTATATCATGATTTTTATTCTTTGCTTCTTTGTATTTTCTTCATGTTTATTAAGTATGATTTCCTTGGTTATTATTAGTAATAATAACAATCATAATCATAATATATTTGTATAAAAAAAATAGTTATAGAAGCTTACTTCTAGCACTTGGCTAGGGATGATCTTAGAAGATTATTAAGAACTAAGAAGATGATAATCTTGATGGTAGAACACTTTTGTATGGATGAAAACCCTTCCTTTTACTTCCAATAGCTTTAGATCACCTTATGTTACTTGGAAATCCATGTTGATCATGAAGGAGGTGATAAAAATAATTGGGTTTTTGGATGGTGTTCTTGGTGAAATGATGAAGATTGAAAGAGTTTTCTTATGTGTGTGTAAATAAAGGTGTAAAGTGGTATTAAAATGCTAGTAAACTTATGTGATTAAATGATATAATCATCCACCAACTTAACCACTTGCAACATAATAAAAATATCTAGATATTTAGGAAAGTATTAAGGCCATGTGGGACCCCTTATTTTCGGCCCACATGTGGGGGGGGGGGGGTCTTGAATTGTTGAAATGTTATTAAGTGTGTAAAGTGTTAGAAACTTTTAGCAAAGTTTAGGTGTTTTGGTGTTTAAATGTTTCAAGTGTATAAATGTGTTAAGAAGGTGTTAAGTGACCATTACTAGTCTAATATGATCTAAATAATATTAGATGGTCACTAAAAAAAAGATCCGACATTGTTCGGATATTCGTTTCGAATTGTTTCGGTTAGACGTTATTTGAACGCTAAGTTGTGTAACTTGTATGAATTGATGTAGTTATTGGTTCGGATGATACCCGAAAGTATCCTCATATGAATTATATGTTAAATAATATTTTTACATGTCGTAAAAATATTACAAAACTGATTTCTGCAGAATTTCTGCGGAAAAGTGTAGAAAGCTTTTAGTGCTTTTCGGCAGTTTTCGGTGCTACCGGACATTGGTAGTACATTAAACCAAACCCTTGCATTCCCATATAGGGTTTAATATATAATTGATGTTGGACTATCGTCCGAGTCCTAAAGATGTAATTTAAACGATTTCTGATATCCTGAGTTTTCGTCAACACTCTAGTTCACTAGGCACTACTCTAGTTGTTTCGGTGAATTGTTTGCACTATTTCAAATGTACCCGATAAAAGTGAATCATGTGTAATAATAAACAAATATTCCATGAGTTTTCTAAAATGTATAACATGTAATCATGCAGTCCGAATATTCAGAATACATACTTGTATAATGTAAATCATCGTTTTAAATGTAAGTAATTTACCCGAAAGTGGCAGTTGTCACATTCTCCCCCTGTTATTGAGAATTTCGCCCCGAAATTCAAGATGAGTCATCCTTTGCAGGATTGTTCTCAAACAGGTGAGAGTATTTGGCTTTGATTTAATGTTCTCGTTCCCAAGTATACTCGGGTCCGTGTCGAGAGTTCCAACGAATTTTTACTAATTTGTTACGACTCCTTTGTATTTTCTGGACCTTCTGGTCCATGACCTCAACAGGTGCTTTGGCGAATTGGAGTTTGTTATCTATATGAACCTCATCCTTCGGGATGAAAACTGTTTCTTGCGTTGGACTCTTCTTGAGATTCGACAAATGAAATATGTCGTGTACTCTACTTAGTTCTTCTAGTAACTTTTAGTTGGTAGAAAACGGTGCCAATCTTTTCCAAGATTTCAAATGGTCCAACGTAACGTGGGTTAAGCTTTCCACGTTTACCAAACCTTGATGCGCCCTTCCAAGGCGAGACTTTTCAACAAGACTTTGTCTCCAACCTCGAAAGATAATGGTTTTCGTCTTTTATCTGCGTAGCACTTTTGTCGATCGCGAGCCGTCTTGATACGGTCTCGGGTCTGAAAATTTTTTATCCGTAGTCTCTTGGACTAGTTTCGGACCAATTAATTGACTATCGCCTGTTTCCGCCCAACATAGCGGAGAGCGACACTTTCGACCATAAAGAGCTTCAAACGGTGCAGCTTGTATAGTAGTATTGTAGCTGTTATTGTAGGAAAACTCAACTAAAGGTAGATGAGTATCCCAATTGCCGCCTAAATCCATAACACATGCGCGAAGCATATCTTCGAGTGTTTAGATTGTCCGTTCGCTCTGGCCGTCAGTTTATGGATGAAAGGCTGTACTTGGATTCAAATGAGATCCAAAAGCCTGTTGAAATGATTTCCAAATTCTAGAAATAAAACGACCGTCTCGGTCTGAAATGATTGAAATAGGCACTCCATGACGAGCCACTATTTCTTTGAGATAGAGTTCTGCTAGTTTCTCAGTATTATCCTTCTACCAAATCGGTAAGAAGTGCGTGGACTTTGTTAGTCTATCGATGATTACACATATCATGTAGTGACCTCTTGAGGTCCTGAGTAACTTCGTAATGAAGTACATCGATATTTGTTCCCATTACCAAACGGGAATCTCGGGTTGTTGTAACAAGTCCGAGGGATTTTGCTACTCGACTTTGACTTTCGCGCAAGTCAAGCATTCTCCGATATAAGTCGTGATATCACTTTTGAGGTTAGGCCACCAGTAGTATTCTTTCACTACTTAGGCCTATGTGCTTCCTCAAAATATCATCTCGAAGGCCGCCAAAGAATAGAACCCAATTTTGACTCATAAGGTATAAAGTTCCATCTTCTTTACACTAATTGTTTCTTCATGCCTCGAAGTGTTTCTGCTTGAATATGCTCTTCCTTGAGCGCTTGTGAATCATCTTCTCTAATGCTTGAACTCTCAGTGTTCTAACTCGTTCCTTGCGGCTCAAGGCATCTGCTACAACATTTGCCTTGCCCGGATGGTACTTTATTTCACAATCATAGTCGTTCAACAATTCAAAAAAAAAACATCGTTGACGTATATTTAATTCTTTTTGGTTGAATACGTGTTGAATACTTTTATGATTCGTGAAAATATTGCATTGAGTACCATATAGATAATGTCGCCATAATTTTTAAAGCGAATACCACCGCGCCGAACTCAAGGTCGCGTGTGGTATAGTTCTTCTCATGAACTTTTTAATTGGCACGACGTGTACACAATAACTTTTTCACGTTGCACGAGTACGCAACCCAATCCATGATGCGAAGCATCATAGTCTACAACAGAGTCATCGGTATCGTCGGATAATGATAAGATTGTAAAATACTATGCACCAACCTTAAGAATAAGTTGTAAGGCTTTATCTTGTTTTTCGATTTGGGGCGAATTTATTGTCTTTAACAACTCTAAAATGGTTCTCAAATGTTGCTCATGTTCATCAGTCGATCGAGAGTATATCAAAATGTCGTCAATAAACACTATGACGAATTTGTCAAGATACGGCTTGCACACACGATTCATTAAATCCATGAAGACCGTTGGTGCATTTGTTAAACCAAAAGACATAACGAGAAACTCGTAATGACCGTAACGAGTCTTAAAAGCCGTTTTCGGTATGCTTTCCTCTTGAATTCATAACTGATGATACTCCGATCGTAAGTCTATCTTAGAGTAGAAGCTAAAACCTTTCATAAACCATTTGAGTTAGCTGGAAATTCATTTGTAACATGGTTTAGAAATATGAATTTTCATTCATCGAAATGTTGTGCAGTTTTGCGAAACTTTCATGTCTTTCCACCCCCAAAACCTTTATAAAGATGTATAATGGTAAAGAGTGGGGGTTATGAACTCACAACATCCTTATTCGGTCAACTACAAGGTTCAGAAGGTGCTAGTCAACATGGAGATTTGGCTACGGTTGCAGCTCCCGGTACCAAGTCGATGTGAAACTCGACTTGTCGATATGGTGGTAGTCCTGGCAAGTCTTTAGGAAAGACTTCAGGAAATTCTTTTACCACAAGAATATCTGTTAGCTGTGGCCCAACGGCCTTCTTGTCTACAACAAGTGCTAGATAGGCAATACAACCTTTCCGTAAGCACTTATGTGCTTTCATGCCATTGATGATCCGCAATGGGGTGTCGCGCTTCTCTCCATGTATCACAAGTGTCTCTTCGTTCAGTAGTGGTAGGCGAATGATCTTCTCGTGACATAAGACTTTGGCTAGGTTATCGGATAACCAATCCATGTCAACCACTACTTCGAAACTACTCAACTGAACAGGGAAGAGATCGATATTGAATTTCAGTTCTAGACTCGACTAGTTTACTTTTTGCCAATTCTATAGAATGAGGAGACGTCTAGCTTGCTTGACTCTAGGCCAAGTACATTTTAAATTCTGTGTGGCGAGGACTTCACTGTATAGTTTTAGGAACCCTATGTTTAAATGTAGGATAACCCAATCCATATGTTTAGTTGTTGGATAACCCAACCATATGTTTAGATGTAGGATAACCCAATCCCTAATTGTAGCTAGGACAATCCCGTCCCTAGCCATGAAACTCATGTATGTGAAATGTTGAGATGAAGCTAAAATTGCCAATTGTATAAAATAACATGGATGTGAAATGTTGATGAATAGGATACATACCGTGGCCCTTAATGATTTGATATGTTTCAGCTAATTCCCCATTAGCTAACTTGATATAGTAATGTGTGTCCAACAAGACTCTAATTCGAGTATATGCTTAACATTTAAAAGCAATAGCTAAGCTCGGTGTTGGTATTAATAAAAATTGATACATGATGATCGTAGAGTGTACGTACTCATGACTTCATTTCTCTCATGGCGAGAGTTATTGTTTGAGTGATCGAGGTAAGGAGGGATGATGTTGTCATGCTTCGGATCTCCGAGGCTAAACCTAAAATATATCACTCAGTGTGTTTGAATTCGGGTGTTACCCATTATGGAACAACCCTTGAGATATCGTGAAAGCATCAAGTGTAACCATCAACATTGGCTCCAGTTATGATCGAGTTCTTTTATAAAATCATATGAAAATAAATATGAAAATCAGATGATATAAAAGAATGATGTATGGTTAAATAAATAACCAATAAAAATGTAGTGTATAAATATATCATGTCTTGAAATAGAATATTATGTCTTGTGTAGAGGATGTCGCGTCTTGTGCAAAAATGTCATGTCTTGCCTTTGTCGAAGAGATTTGAGTAACACCACGATATGCAATATAACATAAGCACTTATATATAGGAAGTACCAGCGGCGTATCCACCATGCTTTTATCATATTACACACGTCTCATCACTTACAAATAACCACCAAAAATGTCTTGTGTAAACCAACATCAAATGATATGTATAACAATGTCTTGCGTAACAATGTCATGTACAAACCATGTCTTGTGTAAAAGCAATAGTTTTCAACACATAACTTTCAACTTAAACAATTGATTCTTTTGGCGCCATGTTCTTTTTAATACACACAATTAAAAGAATCTAGACATTTATTTGAATAAATAAAGTCTATCATGTGCCCAAGAATGAAGAATGCAATCAATCGGTCATGGAAACCTCAAGACCATATTGTTCATACATGTTTGAATAAATGATAATGTGGATAACCAAAACCAAAAGGTGTAATGCCTCTTGCATGTATTGGTCATACGTTTAAATGGAAAGAGAAATAATTCGTTGAGGAGGGGAAAACCAACCAGTGGTCATCGTCCATATAATATGTATTCCCTACTCTATGGACCTCGATCGTCCTAAGTAGAGAAAATCCTTTGTCTTTCTTATCCATGTGACAATTATGGTAGTAGTGCTTGAGTTTCACGAGATCTAGCAAGATTGTTAAAATCTCCAAAAATGTCGAATAGAATGCAATGAGGGAGTTGCAGCATGGCTCAGGCCATACCATTCATTGGGAAAAGACAAATGTCAAGCGATAGAATTTATTGTATCACTTCCAATGAATATGATAAGGTGGAGTATGATAAGGTAAGGTAAGGTAAAGTAGGATAAAGTGTCATAGGACACCCTGGAACCAACCCATGTTCAAGAATTTCGAGAATGTTGAGGAAAATCCTCCATGAGTAGCTAACATGTTTTGTTTGTTTAAATGACTAGTCTCAACTGAATCGTGATATAGATCGAATGTTAGGTGCGAACAAATATGTGTCGTCTTCCCGTATTGTATTGTATTGTATTGTATTGTATTGTATTGTATTGTATTGTATTGTATTGTATTGTATTGTATTGTATTGTATTGTATTGTAGGGTGTTATACTAACCACCCCCAGTTCGTGTTCTACTAGATAGGAATAATTGAATCTCAAGTAATAACTTAAGAATTTTGAATGAATAGTGATCATTAGCTTGACCCGCAGAGTCCACCATAATTTCCATGCACTACAAGTTGTTATTACGTAGGCCTCCGTAATAATAAATTGTCTTGCATGGTCACCCTAGCGTTCTCTCGTACAAAGCTGCCGATCAATAAGAGAGGAAACGTTATTGTCAATATACCTTCAACATAGGAGGGACCTTCGTGATAAATCACGTGTCAACGTTCGTTGTCATTACTCGCAGAACGGTACGGCGTTAGATGAAATAGAAATGGAAAGAATCTGTAACAATAACAATTGAAGGGGCACCTTCAAGATGAGTACTTCATCTTCCTTGTAAGGACAAGAGTATATCCACCTTGATTAGTATGAGTCACATGGATCTCGTCCCACTAATGGAGTTGTTGTCCAAGGTTACCACCTTCGCCTCATCGTCATTATCATGGTCAGGCATCTCAGCATTCGCGAGAAAGCAACCATATTTTACGGAATTAAGTTTAAGATTTCACTTAGGAATCATGTTCGCCATAAGCTCCGCAATAGACATGAGGTCGATATTTTCACCGTGTGAGTAAAGAATAATAATAGAGTTTGAAGTCGAAGGTATTTTGTTCTTGGCAAAATATTTCATGCAACATATATATGAACCACCTATATATATAATCATGTAAATCCTATCAATAAAGGATTTCTATCTTGTATAAGCTGAACCAGTAAACTGTTTATAATGCATAAACTGATAATGTAATGTGTCTATCTTGTATAAGCACTGATAATGTAATGTATTGTAGGCACATAGTCTATTAATGTATTGTGTCTGTTTCTCATAGACTTCACCCATGGAAATGTCCTCGCTTGATATATGTGAAATGAATTTTTGTTGTAGTGGACCTTGAAAAATGTTTATGCAATGAAAACCTTTTGACCTGTCCAATTTTTATTCTGTTCAACATGAACAAGAGGTTTTCGTGAGAGATCCCTAGTGATTGTAGACTTAGACTCGAGAAAGAATCCTGGTTCACTACAATCGATGCTCTGATACCAGTCTGTCACACCCGCTCGTAGCGGAAACGCAAGGTGTGATCTGTATGGTTTTCATTGCTATCGATGTACATGAACAAACTATATGAATAAAACATACTCCATTGCCATTGCCATTACATAAGTGTTTCCCAAAGGAATGCAACATAAGTTGAATGTATTGGTTACAAACCATCAAGTGAAAATAAGTTGTCATCGTTTTATACATAAAAATGTAAGTCTTAAAATGTCAAGGCTTTGACCACTATATCACCGCAAAGAGGCGGTATATAACGGGCAAACCCTTCAAATGGTGGCATGGAGTCTTGATACTTGCTTTCCTTGACTGAAATGTCTGCCAGGTCCACTAATTTCCTGAAATACATGTTAAGTTTGGAAAACATCAACAAAAGTTGGTGAATTCATGCAATTTAGTTGTAAACGATGTATGAAAAATGTGAGTTGTAGTATGTAAAGCGTTAATGAAATCGTTGATCATTAATGTTTTGCAAGGACATTAATATGTGTGACGAAATAGGAAGCAAACCAACCCTAGACGATTTTATGCCGATTCCTATCGACTGGGACACAAACGCACTCTTCCGTAGGGGTCCATGACCAAGAGTGGGGCTCGCCAAAACCCATTAGATCTAAGCCTTTGTTCCTTGGTCCAAACTGGATTAATGGTGCTTATAGTATGGCCCTAATTCGCACATGATCTATGGTGTTTCATTACCTAACTTTATCATACTCTGAACATGTATCCTCCCCGATAGTTGTAAAGTTTGTAAAACATTTAAATGAATAGGGGAACATGAACTCACAGTATCGCGTCCTGAAAATAGATGAAAATAAGATCTCACGTGCGGTCGTCCTGAATAGCGTGGCGACCTACAAATGTTCTTATTTTTGTTAGACACTTCGGTCTTTGAAAAGAACTTGAGTACAAGTCTTGTGTCATGAGTATGTGTAAGACTTGTGTGTCTTTACTGTTCGTTAACTGTGTATTCGATGTATGAGTTGTTCAAATGTTCGTTAACTGTGTATTCGATGAATGAGTTGTTCAAATGTTCGTTAACTGTGTATTCGATGAATGAGTAGTATAGTCGGATCTCGTCCGCTGAATCTCGTGTCTTGTATGTATCACTTGTATAGTTGTGTTCACGAAAATGGTATCATTGGGCCAATCCCATGTTTTCAAGTTATTGGGCTTAAATAGTGCTGGGCCTCAAATAGTGTTGGGCCTCAATAGTGTTGGGCCTCAAATAGTGTTGGGCCTCAATAGTGTTGGGCCTCAAATAGTGTTGGGCCTCAAATAGTGTTGGGCCTCAATAGTGTTGGGCCTCAATAGTGTTGGGCTTGAATAGTGTTGGGCTTGAATAGTGTTGGGCCAAAATAGTGTTGGGCTTAAATAGTGTTGGGCTTCAATAGTGTTGGGCCTCAAAAGTGTTGGGCTTCAATATTATTGGGCCTTGGCCCATATGTTTGGTATTGGGCTTAGCCCATGAATTTATGTTAAGCCCATTATGAAGATAAGCCCATTAAGAAGATAAGCCCATTAAGAAAAATAGTAGTCCATTAAGTAATATAAGCCCATTTGTTATAAAAATAGCCCACTAGTATAATAAGCCCATTTGTTATAATTTAGCCCACTAGTAAGTGTAAGCCTTTCATTTTTATAAAAACCTTTTTATAAAAATTTACTAAGTACACTTGTTAGTAAATAAAAACATACTAGTTTTTATAAGTTTATAAACATCCAAAATTTGTTATCGATAGGATACTTATATTTCGTGTCGAAAGATCGTCTAAACGTCGTAGTAACTCCCCGGATTGGCGATATGTTCAAAGATTCGCCCGTCGTCCGAATTGTCCATAAGTTGTATCCGATGTCCAAATGATCCGTAAATTGTATTCTAGTGTGTATATATGTATTCTTGTAAGTCTTTACTTGTAAATGTGTCTTGTATTTATTTGTATCATTGTTATCAAATACCTAATTATTGTACATAACTAATACAAATAATAAACACATAGTAAATAACTTGTTAAGATCACTAATATATATTTTCCCAAAAATAAATATTTATATCTATTTTTGTTTTTAGAAAGACCACTTTCTAATCTTGTAAAGACTTTGTTAAAAATGATAATTTTTCTAACATATCATTTCTAAGAAAAAATGGCCATATAACCTTTGTATTATGTACTTTGCCATGTTTAGATAAACATATCATTTTCTTTTCAAATTCATCATCAATTTACTCATAACGTCTTAACTAAAACATATGAGATTTTTATAACATAAACTTATCAAGATGATATCCAAATCATGTAGGGTTTTAACCATGATCATTTCATATGCTAACAAGTTCAAAAACCAAGTTTAATTCTAGTTTTAACAACTTTTATAAAAATCTCATGTTGTATGTTACTTTTTATAATCTTGTAAAAGTCTTGTTTTTAAATAAAAACCCTTATATATTTTCACAAGATCAATAGTTATCATCATCCATTTAATCCTTTATGTTAAAAACCCTTTAACATAAACATGCATAATTCTTAGATCATATCTTAAACATCTTCTAACAATTTATTTGCATCATAAACATCATAACAAGACTAAATAAGCATATATCAAGTCTTAGATCACAATATAAACAATCATAATTATATCATGATTTTTATTCTTTGCTTCTTTGTATTTTCTTCATGTTTATTAAGTATGATTTCCTTGGTTATTATTAGTAATAATAACAATCATAATCATAATATATTTGTATAAAAAAAATAGTTATAGAAGCTTACTTCTAGCACTTGGCTAGGGATGATCTTAGAAGATTATTAAGAACTAAGAAGATGATAATCTTGATGGTAGAACACTTTTGTATGGATGAAAACCCTTCCTTTTACTTCCAATAGCTTTAGATCACCTTATGTTACTTGGAAATCCATGTTGATCATGAAGGAGGTGATAAAAATAATTGGGTTTTTGGATGGTGTTCTTGGTGAAATGATGAAGATTGAAAGAGTTTTCTTATGTGTGTGTAAATAAAGGTGTAAAGTGGTATTAAAATGCTAGTAAACTTATGTGATTAAATGATATAATCATCCACCAACTTAACCACTTGCAACATAATAAAAATATCTAGATATTTAGGAAAGTATTAAGGCCATGTGGGACCCCTTATTTTCGGCCCACATGTGGGGGGGGGGGGGTCTTGAATTGTTGAAATGTTATTAAGTGTGTAAAGTGTTAGAAACTTTTAGCAAAGTTTAGGTGTTTTGGTGTTTAAATGTTTCAAGTGTATAAATGTGTTAAGAAGGTGTTAAGTGACCATTACTAGTCTAATATGATCTAAATAATATTAGATGGTCACTAAAAAAAAGATCCGACATTGTTCGGATATTCGTTTCGAATTGTTTCGGTTAGACGTTATTTGAACGCTAAGTTGTGTAACTTGTATGAATTGATGTAGTTATTGGTTCGGATGATACCCGAAAGTATCCTCATATGAATTATATGTTAAATAATATTTTTACATGTCGTAAAAATATTACAAAACTGATTTCTGCAGAATTTCTGCGGAAAAGTGTAGAAAGCTTTTAGTGCTTTTCGGCAGTTTTCGGTGCTACCGGACATTGGTAGTACATTAAACCAAACCCTTGCATTCCCATATAGGGTTTAATATATAATTGATGTTGGACTATCGTCCGAGTCCTAAAGATGTAATTTAAACGATTTCTGATATCCTGAGTTTTCGTCAACACTCTAGTTCACTAGGCACTACTCTAGTTGTTTCGGTGAATTGTTTGCACTATTTCAAATGTACCCGATAAAAGTGAATCATGTGTAATAATAAACGAATATTCCATGAGTTTTCTAAAATGTATAACATGTAATCATGCAGTCCGAATATTCAGAATACATACTTGTATAATGTAAATCATCATTTTAAATGTAAGTAATTTACCCGAAAGTGGCAGTTGTCACACAAGAGATTTTAGTACCGGTTTATCCTCAACGTCTTATCAAATCAAAATTTTTAGAAAAGGTTTTAAACATGAGATAAAAACTAAAATGTTGAAAAATAAAAATAAAATAAAAATAGATAGACAAGATGAATCACTTGGATCCGACTCTCCTTTAATGTAACCTTTGATGATTTCCGCACTTTTGCACTTTCTAAGAGATTATCTTAGTTATAGTAGTAGGCCC
>JARYGA010036683.1:0-28627 GCA_030545235.1 Helianthus tuberosus | reverse complement strand
TTTGTTATTAATCTCAAATCTTGAATTAGTGCCAAAATTTAAGGGGCAAATTCCTGTATTTCCTTGGATTTTAGGACATGAGGCTGGAGGGTAAGTTCGTTCTTGTGTCAAATTAAAAATGGTGTGTAATTCTGTATTGATTTGCTATACATAATCTTATGAATTTGATTAACATGAACGCAGGGTTGTGGAGAGTGCTTGGGAAGGAGTGACAGATCTACATCCATGGGAATGCAAGGAATGTTCTCACTATAAATCTGCAGAGTCCAACACGAGCAACCTTCTTAGGATCAACACCGATAGGGGAGTCATGCTTCATGATTACAATTTTAATTCAACGGCAAAACCATTTTCTATTTTGTTGGGACTTCTACTTTCAGCGAGTACATGGTTGTTCGTGTTGGATCTCTTGCAAATATCAACCCTCTCGCCCCTCTTGATAAAGTATGTGTCCTCAGCTGTACGTGGGATCTCCACAGGTACGTATTTCACCACAATCACCCTTCTTTTGTTGGATACTTATTACTTATTTGATTTCTATCTTGACATTGCTGGAAGCCTGTGGTGCTTTTGGAAAAGGAAGACTTCCATTTACTTCTTCTACAATTGATTTTGCATATACAGCTTTAAGGAACATCATTTTGTTAGTCATGGATGGGGTAAACAAATCTGTATATTCAATGCAAATTGCATATGTTGATTAACTTACTTTAAATTAAGTTAAGGAAATATGGTTTTTTGGCTTAATACAGGCTCATAAATTGTTAGTTTCAACCGTCAGTGTAAGAGGTAATTGGATTTTGACCCAAGCAGTGACAAATTATGTTGTTTTCAGCTACATTTCCAGTTACAATCAAAAGAGGTCAAATACATACGTGAAACAACCTTTTGTTGAGCTCAAAGAATGGTGATGAGAGACAAGTCCAGGAGCCACCAACTTTACGAGCCAAGCACAACATGATCGTCGCCAGCTGCCACCATTCTCCAAACCTGGAAAAGTTAGTTGGGAGTTTATCACATCAAGTGGAGAGAAATTGGCACTTAGAAGTGTGCAATTCATGTTGATTATGAAACATATTGTTGAATGGACCTGTGTCAATTGTAAGCAGTTGATTTTGTTTATATTCAGAGCTTTTTTTTCATATTACTATGGCAAAGTAGCCGTCCACCGGATGAACTAGTACTTTTATTGGTTGTTTGTAAGATTGATGTTTATTAGTTTAATTAAGAATCTTAATTTGTTCACATATGTTTCCATATTGCTTTGGTATTTGTTTGTATATATTGAATATTTTTATCTACATATAGTGTGGTTAATGTCTACACTTTAAAATATATTTACCAACACATCAACGTTTTTTTTTTTTCAACACAAATTAAGATCAATACCTACACATCTTCAACATTTACCTACACATAATATTACTTTTACCTACACATAAGATTACTTTTACCCACACATATATTCATGCCACGTGAACTGCCACGTCAGATGCCACATCAACTGCCACGTCGGATACCACGTCATCTGCCACGTCAGATGTCTTCTAAACAAATTGTTGTACTTTTAACAACACATATAAATGGCTTTTAGCCACACATATATGTGTAGGTATAGCTTGCTATATGCCTACATATAACTTATGTGTAGGTAATGACCTATATCCACAGTCATGAGCCTACACATCATTACACTTATTTTATATGTAGGTAAAGACAACTACCAACACATTATATGTTTTTTCCCACATATACTTTGTGTTGGTAAAGAACCAAATTTCTTGTAGTGAGGTATTTGTTTGTTGTCTGTTGATTTTTGTTTGTTGTTATCTGTTACGAGTCGCAACCACGGTTCCGAGTTACGGTTCCGAGTTGCACCTCATCTGAGTCGCAACCAGTTACAACTTACACCTCATCTGAGTCGCAGCCAGTTACATCTTGATTTCGACAAAGATTCAGAGTCCAAGTGTTTTCATATCCTGATTTCGAGTTTACGAGTCGCAAGTTATAATCATTCATGATCTTACTGTTGTTTATTTAGACTTTTATGAATGATGTGAATTGTTGTTTTTTTTTTTTTTTTTTTTTTTTTTTTTTTTTTTTTTTTTGCAGTTGATATCCGTCTTCTTAAGCCCACTGCTGCTCAACCGAAGCCTAAAGTGACTTCATCTTGAGGTAAAATATTTATAATAATAATTATTTATGTTTTATTAATTATACTTTAAATGTATTAGACTTCGTGTGAATTGTGATTGAATGGATGTTATTTGTTAATATGTAGAAATTATGCCTCCCATTCCTAAATATAAACACCTAACCAGCCATAAAAAATGTAAGAAGAAGAAGCTAGAGGAAGAGAAAAGAAAGGTGGACGAAGTAAAATAAAACCGAATACACAAGTTTTTTTTTCAAAAGAAACTCAAAGTTCTAGTTCTAATTTGGGTGACGATAATGTGGGTGAAGACAATGTGAAAGGAGATGATGAAGCCAAACTTAAGGAGTGTTGTTATCTCCTTGAAGATGCATTGAAGTATGAAGGAGAATCCGATATTTTTGCTAAAGAATTGTATACGGAGTTGAAGTTGATTACTACATTTTTACCGAGACACATTGACAACCCTTTTGACGTTTTAGACTATATCTTTCAACACAATACTACTTATCCTTATGCTATAAATGCATATAAAGTGTTGTTGACAATTCAGGTAACCGTGGCATCGGCACAAAGAAGTTTCTCAAAGTTAAAGTTGTTGAAGACCTATTTACGTTCTACAATGTCACAAGAAAGGCTAAACGGGTTGGCAACAATATCTATTGAAAATGAAATATTAGATACTATGGATTACAAGGAGTTGATCGAGAGCTTTGCTTCAAAAAACGTTAGGAGAACCACACTGTTTGCATAGCAAGTAAGTTCGATACTTTGATCATTTTTGCTACACTATTTTTGTTAATTTGTTTTATCTATTTCATAACAATTATCGTAGTATTATGAATTTTTAGTATTTATATATATATGATTGAATGATTGATGAGTTTATGTTATATGAAGATTTGCGAATAGGGCCAATTTTTTTTTTGTGATTTTCGGAGACGGCCCTGTGCTCTTATAAGCTCCAAAATGATGTTTGACAATGAGGGTGTATGTGAGGGAAAAAATCCAATAAGTCAATAAGGTGCTGTTTGGTAGCCTCTGAATGGTCATTAAGAGGCTACCTCTTAATGGAACCATTAAGAATTTTACCAATGAGAAAGTAGAAGAATTTGACATGTGATGATTTACCATTCAGAGGTTACCTCTTAACTATTCAGACTTGAGGTTACCTCTTATTCATTCAGAGGTTTTAAACCATTAAGAGGTAGCATCTGAATGGTCATTAAAAGGCTACCAAACAGCCCCTAAGTCACTCTATACTGACTTTTTCAAAAAGTTAATAAGTCACTAAGTTATTTTAAAAAGCTTAGCCAAACATGCCCTTAGTGTCACTTATTACATTATTTAAATCAATATTGGTGAGAAAAGTTCAACATGAATAAAGTAAATCGCGACTATTAATCACATGTCTCATGATCTTTGTTTTAAGTATGAGAATACAGGTATAACACATCCAAAATATAATTTAAATAGGAGTTTCAATTGAATTAAGGTAATATATCATATTGTTACTCTATATACAAAAATCAAATCTTTCAGTAGAGAACACAAAAACAACTCCAGTTAAGTTTGAAGTTTACTCTACACCTATAAAAACCTCCCTGGGTTAAAATCTTATTAACCATCTTTCAGTGGTTAAAAGATTTACACTCACTAGTAATTTCAAAATCGTTCTAGAAATATTTTAACCAGTAAACCAAAATTAAAAAAAAGATTATGATAAAGCACTAATAATTTAAACTAAAATTAAAACATTTATAATAAAAAACAAAAAGAATAAAAGTTGAAGGGTTAAAATCTTATTAACCATGAAACAAAAACTCAAATATACTCTCTTTTAGATGGAAAACGGGGAGAAATTAACAAATTTTTTAGGTTTTATTAGGGGGAGGGGGTGGTCACTAGTGACTATTTTTCCATCACTCACAATATCCAATCATGTTCCGTCATGTCAGCAATCATTTTTTCATCACTCACAACCTTTTTTAGTGGGGGTGGTCATCACTCACCACCACACCCAACAATCCCCCCCAACCAACAATTACACTCACAAATAAAACCATCACGCGTTGTAAAAATAACGAAATCATGTTTTCGTTAATATATAACGCATTATATATGGAGGTGGGGGTGGGATTTCGTTATTTCCACGCGTTATTTTGGTCTATCACTCGTTATATTATGACCACCCCGCCTGGCCTTAAGTTGTGATGATTTAGTGACTGTCAATTTGTGGAGATAATCGTTCTCATATTGTTGGATCGTTGGATCTGAGAGTTAGTGAATTTTGTGCATTTTTAATAAAACAATTTGTAATTAAAAGATAATCAAACAAACCCTAATAATAAACACATCATTATAGACACTATTGGATTTGAAAATGATTGTCAAGGATTCATATATTATTCATATGTCAGATTACAATCAATTGTACAAAAGTACCCCCACTACCAGGCGAACTCTCTCTCTAAGTTCTACTTTTCAGCTCTTAGAGTTACATTTTCAGATTACAGACTGTACTATTTATAGAGTAGAAAACTGTCGGTGACATCACCATGAAAGCGGCCATAAACAGCCCATTAAATGTGTAATTGCTAGCAGTTATACAAAATTGCTAGATACTTAGGAGATAAATAACTAAAATAAAAAAAAAAATGTTGTAAATACAAGTAAACAACTGGGATTCTAAAACTGCTGTTAAAATCCAGCACTTTTAGAATCAAGTACTTCTGGTCTTTCTTTGACTTGTTGACTTGGTCTTCTGGTTTTCATTCTTTACTTTACTGACTTTGGTTGTTGACTAGTTGACTTAGTCTGGTTGTTTGGATAACTTTTAAGGGAGCAAAATCTGGACATTGAATTACAAACTAACTTATTTCATTGGCAAGGAGATGGTTTCCCTTGATTTTTGGCTTTCATTATCAGCAGATCTTGCATAACCCAACAATCCCCCCTAGACCTGGTGATGCCAAAATCTCTTTTATTTAGTGTGTCTTTTATTCTTGGGAATTTGGCCTGTAATAATCTCACCTAGACCTTATTGGCCATTAATAATCCCACCTTAGAATATTCCCCCCACCAGTCCCACATTTCACCTATTTTTCCTACAATGGTCCCCCGTTAAAAAAAACTTAACGGAGTTAAGCTTTTTTCCAAATTACAAATAGATTTTTTAGGGCTTTTGATTAGAACGACGATACGAGTCCATTGATGTAAAACTTGCCTCGAAACGGTGCTCCAAACGATGAAAATGGCGGTTCAATTCGGGTGTTTAAATTTCCAATTAACCAAAATCAAGTCACTTGGAGCACCATTTTGAAGTAAGTTTTACATCAATGGACTCGTATCATCGTTCTGATCGAAAACCCTAAAAAATCTGTTTGTAATTTGGAAAAAAGCTTAACTCCGTTAAGTTTTTTTAAAGGGGGACCATTGTAGGAAAAATAGGTGAAATGTGGGACTGGTGAGAGGAATATTCTTAGGTGGGATTATTAATGGCCAATAAGGTCTAGGTGGGATTATTACAGGCAAATTCCCCTTTATTCTTTTATTTTGCTAATGAGAGTTATAAAGCATATATGTTTGGGTGTTCATCTGGACACTGAATTTCTCATCATAGTTAACCATTCTGACCTTTAAAAGAACTCAATATCATACATTTTAATCCGTAAGTGTTTGTTTTCTCCCAATCTCTGGGTTAGGGAAGATTGGAGGCTACTATTTGGACCTCAGTTGAATGAGAGGTATGAGCTTGTTCTAGAGGATCCGAGCTTTTTGTGAAGATTCTGCATCCATGTCTTCATTTGTTTGTTTTGAGGACATGTGTAACTTGTAGCATACAATCTAACAAAAAGAACGTTGTCTCATCATCTACTTCTAGCATGTAACTTCTTAGATATGTTAGGTGTTTGGTAATGGTCATGATAAAAACATGAGTCTTATATATGTTGCTAATTTGCCATATCTATATCTATACACTAGAATAAAGCAAAACGGATTTTGTCCACTTGGCGATCACTTAAGCCAATAATTGCCATGTGTAGTTGTAATACTTCTTGTTGGATTCTTTTGAGCGGCAAAACAATATGCTCATCTTGCGCTTATTCTCCTTAAACCCTATTTAATCAAAGGCCTCTTTCTCTCGGTGTTTCTATAATAATGAAGAAACCCTCTCGTTACGCTGCAATTCTTTCTAACCCTAATTACGTCGCTTCTTCAGATCATATGATCATATGGCTTCTTCAGCAATTGTTCTTCATCTGAATTCTTAATCTATCGTTTTCTATATCAAATCGATGGGTAAATTTCCTGAGGATTCAAATGTCTTTCGGTCAATGTTAGTTGTTATTTTACACGGTACGCCAATCTGTTAGAACCCTAATTGTCGAGTATACAATCGCTTTGTTCAGTTTTCATTCATCATTTTCAGGTGAAGGATTAGCGTCTTCTCAATTGATTGGTAATAATTTTCTCTTTAATAGTTTATGTTTAGTTATGAGTTCGATTTCTTTAATTGATGTTTAGTTAAATATTTTTCAAATGTCTCCTGCCACTAATTCTGCTCTCATGAGAAATTCCTTTGGGTAATTCTGAACGGCAAATACTAGTTTTCTTCAATTGCCCTAATGCTACCAAATAGCCACCATTTTTATATTTTGCCACCTTATTTTTGCCACCTCAAAATTGTTCAAAATTATTTGCCACCGCTTCTTGTTTGCTACGGTCCACCTTGTTTGCTACCGATTTGCCACCATTTAACCACCATGTTTGCTACCAATTTGCCACCATTTAACCACCATGTTTGCTACCAATTTGCCACCATTTAACCACAATTTTCATTGAAAAGTTTTATACGGTCCACCTTGTTTCCTACCGATTTACCACCATGTTTGCTACCGATTTGCCACCATTTAACCACCATTTTCTTTGAAAACCGGTGGGTATTTAGCGAGCATGTTGAATTATTTGCTATCATTTTGTGATTGCTTGAATATTGGTTTTTTATTCAGCTTGATTTTTCATTTTTCTCTGCTTTTTTCATAAAAATTACATAATCAATAAAATTACAAAATTATATAAAAAGACTAATAAGATCACGAAAACCCAAAATTATATAAAACATATGTGTATCAAAAGCATATAAAACATTCTCATAGAATGTAACATCCCGAAATTTCAAAACTTTATACTAGAATTTTAAAGTGTATAATAAACAAGAATAAACTAACTAGGATAAATAGCCTAGTTAGTTAGGAGTCTAGTAGTAACACTTGAATGAGTTAAAAGGCCAAGGATATAAACTAAATAAGAGTGGAGGGACTTAAGTTGTTAAAATTGAAACTTAAGATACTAATATTAGTGAAATAAAACAAACCAAACACCTCAAATGAGGGCTGGTCGATCAACAGAAGGCAGGGGGCGACACCCACACTTCCAAAACCTAAAAATCTACTAAACTCTCAAATTGAAAGCCAAAATCCAGTAGAAATCGAAATCTAAACATGGAATCGTGATCACCTCGTCAAGGGGGTCATAAGGTATGCTGAATTAGGTCATTTTCATTTGATTCAAAGTTCATGCATGTGATCAAAATCGAATGTAGAGCTTGATTATGTGTTGTAAACAAAAATTGGAAGTAATGTAAGGTTTAGGGACAAACCCTAGACGATTTCTTGTCAAATTCTTGCATAATAGTTGTATAAATTAAAATCACCATAGTGGGTGATTAGTATGCTTGTAGAACTTGATGAACACTAGGATTAAAACTCTTGTTCTAGTGTAAACTGAAATTATGAGGGAAATTCTAAATTGTTGATGTTAAAATATGTGTATATTATCTAATTGAAGTTAATTTGAGTGATAAATACAAGTTATGAACTTGGTTTAAATCATGTAGAAATCTGACCCGCAAGGTGTTTGATAAAACGCCTAAATGAGGGTTAAAATGTTAAAGATTGCTAAAAACGCAGATTTGCATATGTTATGAATGAATGCGTTAAAGCTTATGAAAGAGAGTTCTAATCTTGTTATGAATTGAACTCTTTAGGCAAGGAATCCGGAACGTCAAGTGGACACGCCGGAAGTGATACCCGCGGAAAAGGTGTGCTTTAAAGGTACGTGACTTTAGTCCCGTTAAATTATGCTTAAATGCTTTGGTTTGATATGTACTTGATGTTGTAGTGTAAAGGATGCGTTTGATGTGTCGTTTAAGTGACGAAGTACACTCGACCATCAAACGGGTCAAAATAAGAACTTGGAATTTAGTTTGGCATGTTAACAAAGTGATAGTTTTCACTAATTAGCCAAACGGGTCAAAAGATGCTTTTACAAAAAGAATCATGAAAATAGAGACTTGAAAGTCTCATATTTCGTTAAGTGGTGGATTGTACCACGCTATTAAATTGGTTATATAAATTTTAAGACTAAGAACCCGGGATATCGGGTCAAACAATAGAAGCTCTATGAAAGTGTCATTTGAAACGGAATGCTTGAATTCCGAAGAAACAAGTAAATAGTCCTAAGGGAACGCAAAGCCATGAATGGCACGAATACACCAAATATATGAGCCCGGGAATTTGGGTAATTACGTCAAAAAGGTTTTTAAGAATGGGGATGAAGTGCTATGCATCTTCACTAATGGGTTGGATAATTTAGACAAGGAGATTGTGAACCGATTGTCGGTATCTTGGTTTCCGCGATATAAAATTTACATGGTTGAATCCGTAATTTTATTACGGACTCATAGTAAAAAGAATCGGTTAAAACGGACAAACGAGTAAAAAGTTATGAACTTGTAAAGTTGAAAAATAGTAAAAGGGTAAATGTGCAGAGCCCACCGTAATTTACGGTTCCACCGTAATTTACGGTTCCACCGTAATTTACGGTGGAGCTCAAACTGCTACGGTGAGTTCTTCCTGAGTTACGGTAGAACCATAAGCTTTCAGAGTCCACCGTAACTTACGGTGACACCGTAAGTTACGGTGGAACCCAGGAAATTTATATTTTGTTTGTTGCTTTGCGTCGTTAAAATTCGTTTATACGTAATGTATTAATGCCAAAACTAATATTTTAGTGTTTGACCCTAGGTATGTATGAAGCCCTCCCGGATGGTGATCAAGTACAATGTCAAGAACCGAACACGCATTTTGAAGCTTCCGCAATAATCTTAATCTTGTCTAGACATAATCATGTTGTAAACACTTTTGTTAATCATGTTTTAAATCCCTTAAACTAGTGGTTAGTTTACTAACAAGGGTTAACTTTTAAACTTGTTATGGATTATCTTGGGATGTGTTTGGTACTATCTCAAGTGTGTATGGTTTAAACACGAAATCTTTTTGTAAACTCTGATTTTTATAAAGTTCATGTAAATATTTAGTTAAATTCCGTCAAAATATTTAGGGTGTTACAAGTTGGTAATCAGAGCCCAAGGTTGTTAACAAGTGTTCGGTTCAAGCTTGATCAAATATCCGGTAAGAGTTAATTGTTCTAAAGTAGAGTTACTAAGTATAAAAAGGGAAGTAATGAATGGAAATGCATGGGAAGAGCGTGTTAACACACTCAAACCCGGAAAGTGCATTAAATAAGAACGGTGAAAACAAGTCATGAACTTGAATAAACCGAAGTAAATAAATCATACGTCATAGGTGAAATGTTTAACGCTTAATGTAAACATTTCAGTTAAAGATGACGGATAAAGGCAATGATGATGCGGTGCCAAGAGTCACCGAGCAAACGAGAGAAGTGATTGCTGAAGAGGTAGGAAAAGCAATCGAAAACAGTTTGTCGGGTTTCATCGACAAAATCCAAACCACGGTATTATCAGTGGTGGAAGAAAGAATCAAGAAATTGGAGGATAATACCAATTTAGCAAAGGAGAAGTCGGGAGGACGAAAATCTTGTTCTTATAAAGAGTTCATGGCGTGTAAAACGCCCATTTACAATGGGGAGGTTGACCCGATCATATGTCAGCGATGGTTAAGCGATATAGATGGGGTGTTCGAAAGGACTCATTGTGATCCGGATGACTACGTAGCCTATGGCACGTGTCAGTTAAGGGGTCAAGCGAAAGACTGGTGGGATAACAAGAAGAAGGAAATTGGAAGCGAAGCGGCTAAGGCTATGACATGCGATGAGTTTAAGACGCCGTTTCTTAAACATCACAGTCCCAAGGCAGTCATTAACAAGATCAAGGAAGAATTCATGCAGCTTCGACACAAGGGTGAATCTATTGACAAAATCACGGGAATATTCATGGATAAGATGAAGTTTTGTGATGAGTTGATAACGAATGAGGAGCAGAAAATATATTATTATTATAATATGTTGAGCGCCGAGTATAGGGAGTTTATAACTCCTTCAAAGTATGAGACTCTCACCGAAATTATAAACGTTGCTCGGGAACGGGAGATAGAGTTGAAGAAACAAATTGAAAGAAGAAGGGCTCAGATAGTCAATCCAAGCCCAACGAAAAAGGCGTGCACAACAGAATCCTCAAAGAAACAAGAAGGTAAAGGCGGGTCATCAAACTGCAAGATATGCGGGAAGGGGCACAAAGGTGAGTGCCGGTTCAAGGACAAACCGTGTCCTATATGTGGGAAGACGGGACACACGGCTGCATTGTGCCCGGGAAAGGTGTCGGTGTGTTACAAATGCTACCAACCGGGTCACAAGAAATCTGAGTGCCCGGAGTTGGTTGGAAAGAAAGATGACAAGAATACACATACTGAGACACCAAGAGCAAAGGCGAGATCTTTCCAGTTGACAGCAATGGAGGCAAAAACAGAGCCCGATGCGGTCTCAGGTATATTTGCCATAAATTCAATTCCAGCACATGTGTTATTTGATACGGGTGCGAATAAATCTTTTGTTTCATATGGATTTATTCGACATCCTTCTTTTGTACTAACAAAATTGCCTATGCCATTAGAGGTAGAAATATGTGATAACAAAAGTTTTCTTGTATGTGATGTATGTCGAGATTGCAAAATAAGCGTTGATGATGAGGAATATTTGATAGACTTGATCCCTATGTCAATGGGAGAATTTCAAGTAGTGGTAGGGATGGATTGGTTATCCCGACATCATGCAAAGGTGATATGTTTCCGCAAGGAGATACAGTTGACATCTCCAAGTGGAAAGCAAGTCACCATTTATGGCGAAAAAGGGGGCAGTCCCGTTATGTGCTCAATACTAAAGGCCCACAAACTTATGAGGCGCGGATGTAAAGCATTCATGATATACGCAAACGAACCTAATAAAGAGACGCCAAAGATGGAAGACGTACCAGTGGTACGTGAATACGCCGATGTATTTCCGGAAGATTTACCGGGAATACCGCCAGTACGGGAGGTAGAGTTCGGGATCGAATTGGTTCCGGGCGCAAAACCTGTGGCCAAGGCGCCATATCGACTCGCGCCATCAGAATTGCAAGAATTGATGTCACAAATCCAAGAATTGCTCGACAAGGGATTTATTCGGCCAAGCGTGTCTCCATGGGGCGCATCGGTATTATTCGTGAGAAAGAAGGACGAGAGCATGCGTATGTGCATTGATTACCGGGAGTTGAATAAACTCACGGTAAAGAATCGATATCCGCTTCCAAGAATTGATGACCTATTCGACCAATTACAAGGCGCAAGTTGGTTCTCAAAGATCGACCTCAGATCGGGGTATCATCAGTTGAAAGTCAAAGAGGAGGATGTACCGAAAACGGCTTTTCGTACACGGTACGGACATTACGAGTTTCTCGTGATGTCCTTTGGGTTAACTAATGCACCCGCGACCTTCATGGATCTCATGAACCGGGTTTGCAAACCCATGCTAGACAAGTCAGTGATAGTGTTTATTGATGATATCTTGATATACTCCAAGAATGAAGCAGAACACGCAAGTCATTTGCGTGAAGTGTTGGAGACGCTCAGGAAAGAGAAATTGTATGCGAAATTCTCAAAATGTGCCTTCTGGTTACGAGAGGTACAATTTCTTGGGCACATCATTAGTGCAAACGGGGTGCTAGTAGATCCTTCAAAAATAGAAGCTGTGTCAAGATGGACTCCACCGAAGAATCCTTCGGAAATCAGAAGCTTCTTGGGGCTTGCGGGTTATTATCGGAGATTCATACAAGATTTCTCCAAAATTGCTACGCCGTTGACCAAACAAACCCGTAAGGATGAAAAGTTTATTTGGGCCGAGGATCAAGAAAGGGCGTTCTAAACGCTCAAGGAAAAATTGACCCATGCGCCGGTGTTGACATTACCGGACGGAACGAAGGATATGGTAGTTTACTCGGATGCATCGCATTCGGGACTTGGCTGCGTTTTGATGCAGCGGGGCAAGGTTATAGCCTATGCCTCGAGACAGCTAAAGACTCATGAGAAGAGATATCCTACCCATGACCTCGAGTTGGCAGCAGTGGTGTTTGCCTTGAAGATATGGAGGCATTACTTGTATGGGGTGAAGTGCACTATCTTTACCGACCACAAAAGCTTAAAGTATTTCTTCGATCAGAAGGAATTAAATATGAGGCAGAGGCGGTGGTTAGAAACTGTCAAAGACTTTGATTGTGAAATACATTACCACCCCGGGAAGGCTAACGTAGTGGCAGACGCGTTGAGCCGAAAGACGGATTATATGCCTATTCGAGTACGATCGATGCAATTAATTGTGACATCGGGTTTGCTTGAACAAATCCGAAAATCTCAAATTGAAGCAATCAAGGAAGAAAATGTGAAGAAGGAAAGGATAGTTGGGCAACTAAAAGACCTGGAGGATGGTAATCAAGGATTGAAAACTCGATTTGGGAGAATTTGGGTTCCAAATACGTGTGGGGCCAAGGCGCGTCTTCTTGACGAGGCTCATAAATCCCATTATTCAATTCATCCGGGGGTGACCAAAATGTATAATGACTTAAAACAAAACTATTGGTGGCCCGGAATGGAAAGGGATATTGTGAAATATGTACAGAAGTGTTTGACTTGTTTACAAGTAAAAGCAGAGCACCAAAAGCCATACGGTAAGTTGCAACCGTTGGATATCCCAGTTTGGAAATGGGAACAAATCACGATGGATTTGTTAACCAAATTGCCCAAAACCAATCGCGGATTTGATGCTATATGGGTAGTCGTGGATAGATTGACAAAAAGTGCTCACTTCATTCCGATTCGTGAGACTTATACATCCGAGAAGATGTCGGAAGTGTACACCAATGAAATTATAGCACGTCACGGAGTACCGATATCCATTGTGTCAGACAGAGATACTCGGTTTACCTCTAAATTCTGGCGCGAATTCCAAGAGCAAATGGGAACTAAACTGTTCATTAGCACTGCTTATCATCCGCAAACAGATGGGCAAAGTGAGAGAACGATACAAACGTTGGAAGATATGTTGCGGGCTTGCATCATCGACTTCGGGGGTAGTTGGGATGTCCATCTACCCTTGGTCGAATTTTCATATAACAATAGCTATCAATCGAGCATTAAAATGGCCCCGTATGAGATGTTATATGGTAGAAAGTGTCGAACCCCGGTGTGTTGGGGAGAAGTGGGACCACGAGGATTAGCACCTACTGATATAATCCGAACTACGAATGAGAAAATCGATATGGTCCGAGCTCACTTAAAAGCAGCTCAGGATAGACAAAAGTCGTATGCGAATAAGCGAAATAGGCCTATTGAGTTTCAAGTGGGCGATAAGGTAATGCTGAAGGTATCCCCGTGGAAAGGAATCATACGGTTCAGAAAAAGAGGAAAGTTGAGTCCGAGGTTCATTGGGCCATTCAGGATCACTGAACGGGTTGGTAAGGTAGCGTATCGCCTTGAACTACCCGAGGAGTTGACTGGAATTCATAGCACATTCCATGTGTCACATCTCCGAAAATGTTTAGCAGACGAAACTACTTGTATCTGCTATGATGACATCGAGGTGGATAACAGCCTCAACTTTGCTGTGAGGCCAATTGCAATTTTAGATCAAAAAGAGAAGAGTCTGAGGAACAAAGTAATTAACCAAGTGAAGGTTAAATGGGAGCACAGGAAGGGTGCGGATACCACGTGGGAATCCGAAGAAGAGATGCAACGGCTCTACCCTAAACTATTTGGTACGTATTACGGTTTCGAGGACGAAACCCTTTTTAAGGGGGGTGGACTTGTAACATCCCGAAATTTCAAAACTTTATACTAGAATTATAAAGTGTATAATAAACAAGAATAAACTAACTAGGATAAATAGCCTAGTTAGTTAGGAGTCTAGTAGTAACACTTGAATGAGTTAAAAGGCCAAGGATATAAACTAAATAAGAGTGGAGGGACTTAAGTTGTTAAAATTGAAACTTAAGATACTAATATTAGTGAAATAAAACAAACCAAACACCTCAAATGAGGGCTGGTCGATCAACAGAAGGCAGGGGGCGACACCCACACTTCCAAAACCTAAAAATCTACTAAACTCTCAAATTGAAGGCCAAAATCCAATAGAAATCGAAATCTAAACATGGAATCGTGATCACCTCGTCAAGGGGTCATAAGGTATGCTGAATTAGGTCATTTTCATTTGATTCAAAGTTCATGCATGTGATCAAAATCGAATGTAGAGCTTGATTATGTGTTGTAAACATAAAATTGGAAGTAATGTAAGGTTTAGGGACAAACCCTAGACGATTTCTTGTCAAATTCTTGCATAATAGTTGTATAAATTAAAATCACCATAGTGGGTGATTAGTATGCTTGTAGAACTTGATGAACACTAGGATTAAAACTCTTGTTCTAGTGTAAACTGAAATTATGAGGGAAATTCTAAATTGTTGATGTTAAAATATGTGTATATTGTCTAATTGAAGTTAATTTGAGTGATAAATACAAGTTATGAACTTGGTTTAAATCATGTAGAAATCTGACCCGCAAGGTGTTTGATAAAACGCCTAAATGAGGGTTAAAATGTTAAAGATTGCTAAAAACGCAGATTTGCATATGTTATGAATGAATGCGTTAAAGCTTATGAAAGAGAGTTCTAATCTTGTTATGAATTGAACTCTTTAGGCAAGAAATCCGGAACGTCAAGTGGACACGCCGGAAGTGATACCCGCGGAAAAGGTGTGCTTTAAAGGTACGTGACTTTAGTCCCGTTAAATTATGCTTAAATGCTTTGGTTTGATATGTACTTGATGTTGTAGTGTAAAGGATGCGTTTGATGTGTCGTTTAAGTGACGAAGTACACTCGACCATCAAACGGGTCAAAATAAGAACTTGGAATTTAGTTTGGCATGTTAACAAAGTGATAGTTTTCACTAATTAGCCAAATGGGTCAAAAGATGCTTTTATAAAAAGAATCATGAAAATAGAGACTTGAAAGTCTCATATTTCGTTAAGTGGTGGATTGTACCACGCTATTAAATTGGTTATATAAATTTTAAGACTAAGAACCCGGGATATCGGGTCAAACAATAGAAGCTCTATGAAAGTGTCGTTTGAAACGGAATGCTTGAATTCCGAAGAAACAAGTAAATAGTCCTAAGGGAACGCAAAGTGTCACGGCCCCCGACCCGGTTTGACCCGTTTCAGGAGCCGCGGGACATAAAATCCCGTGGTATTTAATTAATTGAGTTTTACAGCGGAAGTTTTCATCAGGATCTTTTAAAACTGAAGTATTTCCCTAATTATTTTATTTCACAACTCGGGATAAAACCCCGGTAATTTACAATCATTTGATTTCACGGAGAAATCTTTATTTTACAAAACACGTTTCTTTATTTTATACTGAGCCACTTCCTTGAGCTTGTAGTGCTTTATGGCACTTTTCCTAGATCATAACAGATCACCTGAAACATGTTTGAAAAAGTTTTTGTCAGCGGGAAATACTGAGTGAATCATTCTATTTTGCATAATGATGCATAGTTATCAATTACAGCATAAGAGCGATTACAATGGCTTCTATCTTATTTTTATCTGGCGCTCTGTCACAATGGTGACGATGGTCATACCACTATTAGATCAATGAACCTAAATAGTGATGATTATCCCTGTAGGTCAATGAACCTAACAGTGATTATCCCGAGTAGGTCAATGAACCTAACTGGGAGAAAATTAGTAATGTGCACAATACCCCACTAACCAGTAATTCAAGATATCCACAACTTAGTCCCTGTAATTATAACCTTGAAAATAATTTGAGGTATTGTAAAATAGTTGATAAAAAGAGAATGACTCACATTGCAGATTTATACGGGCAGAGTTTAGCCTACTGATTAGCCTTTTAACCTAAATTAATAATAGGCACACAATTCAGTCAGTAACTTAATACCGCATTTACGATAACTCACGAGATCAAATACTCACAACGAATGACAAAGTGCGATACTTAAACATCCATCGAATTAACGACGAATGACAAAGCATAAACCCTAATGTGGGCAGCACTTAAACATCCATTGGATATTTTGATCAATCGGACATTGAATCGTATCAGCGATCGAGTTAATACCCTGATTGCGGCGTCGATTAGTGATCCGTGTGCGTTAATTGTGGTAAACAGAACGTATCTCAGTGTATATTATGAGAATTTACGTCGTTTCAGTGCCCAAAATCAAGTCCCAGACTCATCTATTTATACATGAAAAATGGTCCCTGTCGCGTGGCGCGACAGGTCTTCTTTTTCCTTTCGCGTGGCGCGAGAGGTGACTTTTTAGGGTAGGGTAGGTACGTGTCCAACTAGCTTAGCTGAGTTGGTCTTGCGTTAAAATTCACAATACACGTAAAACTGTTTAGATAATACCAACCAGGGTTTGCCCCCCCCCCTGAGTTTTAGGGGCCCTGATCCTGATTCCAACTATCTTGAAAATTTTAGGGTTTGTTCAGAATCACTTCAGTTTCTCAATTAGGGTTTTCTATTGGTCAATTTAATTCAATAAATATGACTTTTGATGAGAGTTGTTACATTCTCCCCACCTTAAAAAAATCTCGTCCTCGAGATTGAATGAATGAAGACACTCGGATTCCAGCTCCCAAGTGTATTCAGGGTACCATCTTTGAATCCCATTTTACTTGAACTAACACTAATCATTTGATCTTTCTATCTTTTATCTGAAGAGGTTTCGCCACAATTTTAACTTTTCGTTTACCTCTATATCTTGGAGAGGTACTACCAAAAATTCGTCAGATAGACATTTCTTGAGATTGGATACATAAAATACATCATGTACTCCAACTAACTCTCCGGGTAATTGTAAACAATAAGCAACTAGTCCTATATGTTGGATCACTGGAAATGGTCCTACGTACCTTGGATTTAGCTTTCCTTTCTTACCGAATCTAACAACTCCCTTCCAAGGAGATACTTTCAATAGCATTTTGTCTCCAACTTGAAACTCCAACGATTTTCGTTTATTATCTGTATAAATCTTTTGGCGATCTCTAGTCGTCTTCAGTCTTTCCTTAGTGATACTGAATATCACAGTTGTAATCACTTAGGATTTTCATCCATCTCCTTTGCCTCATGTTTAATTCTTTTTGCCCAAGTATATATCTTAATTTCTTATGATCCGTATAGATAGTAAACTTACTTCCATACAGATAATGTTTCCAAATCTTAAGGCAAAATTATAGTTCCTAATTCTAACTCATGAGTGGTATAGTTTTCTTCGTGCTTTTTCAATTGCCTTGATGCATACGCAATTACCTTTTTGCGTTGCATTAACACATATCCAGATCCTAACTTTGAAGCATCACCGTATACTTTAAAATCTTCTGTTCCTTCTGGTAAGGCTAGGATTTTGTTAATTTATGCTTTAAGATACTAAAGGCTTCTTCTTGTTTAGATCCCCATTCAAACTTAACTGTTTTACAGATTAACTTAATTAAGGGTATAGTTATCTTGGAAAAATCCTTAATAAACTGTCTATAGTATCCAGCTAAACCTACAAAACTCCTAATTTCCATTGCGGATTGCGGAACCTTTCATTTGATAATTGCTGCTATCTTAGCAGGATCTACGTGAATACCTTCATGATTTACCATATGACCTAGAAATTGCACTTCTAGCATCCAAAATCCATACTTCAAGAATTTGGCGTAAAGCTTCTCTTTTCTTAACAAAGTTAAGAGTATATGAAAATGCTGACAATGTTCTTCCTGACTTTTGGAATAAATAAGTATATCGTTTATAAAAAACAATTACAAATTTATCCAAATACGGTTTACAGATTTTATTCATCATGTCCATGAATGCTGCAGGTGCATTCGTTAATCCGAAGGGCATGATTGCAAACTTGTAATGACCATACCTAATTCTGAAAGCAGTTTTAGGTACGTCTTCCTCTTGTACTTTTAATTGATAATATCCGGAACATAAGTCGATCTTAGAAAACTATTTATCTTCCTGGAATTGATCGAATAGATCATTAATTCTAGGTAATGGGTATCGATTTTTAATTGTAACTTTATTCAATTCTCTATAATCAATACACATTTTCTCATTGAACCATTCTTTTTCTTAACAAACGACACGGGTGCTCCCCAAGGGAAAAACTAGGTTGTATGAAACCTTTACTTAATAATTCATCTAATTGCTTTTTCAGTTTTAATATTTCTGTGGGTACTAACCGATAAGGTGCCTCGGGCTTATCGGTATAATTCCCGGAATCAGATGAATCCTAGATTCTACCTCCTAATCTGATAGTAATCCTGATAATTCTTCTGAGAATACATCTGGGTATTCTGAAACTTACAGAAATTTCCTTAAGTTTTTTACCCTTAGTATAAATGATTACTGAAATCATATATACTATTCCTTGCTTTCGTTCATAACTAACAACTTTCATTAGATATGAACTTTATGAGTTTACATGGCTTATCTCCTGTAATCAATATTACTTCTCCAGTGGTTGCACAAATTTCTATGGAATTCTTATCACAGATAATTCGAACAGGGTTGTTTACTAACCAATCCATTCTTAACACAACATCTAATTCAACTAATATAGTTGCAGAAAATTTATAACTTAAAAGTTCTATTTCTATGTTTTGCAGAATCTTATTTATTTTAACTGAATTCTCATCTGCCGTTTCTATCGTAGAAATCTGCCTAATGCTGGTTAAAAGTAAATTAAGAGTTTGGCAGAATGAAGTATTTCTAAAACTTTGGTTTGCACCAGAGTCAAATAATACTTTTGTGTAAACGTTGTGAACTAAGAATGTACCGGCTATCACATCTGGAATCATTTCGGCTTCTTGAGTAGTCAGCTGGAAGGCTCTAACATTCCTTTTTGCTCCTTCTGCAGGTTTGGCTTTATTGTCAGATGGTTTGTTCCGTTTTGGACAATCTGGCCTAAGATGTCCAGCTTCTCCACAGTTGTAGCAGACTGAAAATTTCTTCCTCCTGCAGTCTTCTTCTTGATGCCCCGGAATTTTGCAAAAATTGCAATATCCTTTGCATCTTCCAAAATGCTTCCTTTTGCAAGAATTGCAAAATGGACTAGTGGTAGATTGCCCATTCTCTCTTTTCTTGAAATTGTTATGGTTACCCGAACGGAATTCTTGGGTAATCTTTTGGGCTACTTCCTTCCTTCTATTTTCTTCTCTTGTCCGTACTAGCTCGTCAGTCAGAGTATTGGCTAAATCCACCGCATCATCAATTGTACGAGGTTTCGCAGCCTTGACGATATTACGGATTTCGGAAATCAATCCCCAAATATAACGAGAAATAAGTACCGGCTCTGGCGAAGCCAGGGTTGGTACCACTCGAGCATATTCGAAGAATTTCGTAGTATACCCTCGACAATCTACATCCACCATCCGATGGGTTAGAAACTTATTTGTCATTTGTTCCTTTTCATACTCGGGACAAAATTTTCTTTCTACAAGACTCTTAAATTCTTCCCAGTTCATAGCATACGTCATCCTTCTTCCTTTTGCCTGTAACACCGTGTTCCACCATTCTAGTGCTCCTTCTTTGAAAAGGTTTGACGCGTACATGACCTGATCATCCTGAGCACATTTACTTATGGTAATTACTGCCTTGGTTTTCTCTAACCAACGCAGTGCCGCAGTCGCTCCTTTATTGCCTGCAAACTCTGTGGGTTTACAAGCAAGAAATTCTTTGTAAGTGCAACCAGGAGTTGCAGCTTTCATTTTCTTGGGAGGAGGAGCTTGCCGTGGTTCATTATCATGATTAACATGATTACCGCCTCCATTTACGCTATTACTGAAGTTATCTTCAGAAATGCGTTTGCTAGGAACGATTTGTTGAGGTTCGATTGGATTTTTAATAGCAGCAACAATTGCTGGAATAACGTTGGCTATCCCTTGAGTAACTATTGCTGGAATAGCGTTGGCTATCCGTTGAGCAACGATATTTTCTGTATCCTGCCTAGTCACATATTGATCCCCCGGTTGTTGCTCAGATTGATTAACCTCATTAACTGGTTCATTATTAGCGTTTTCCATCTGATAACTAATTTATAGATAAATAATTAGTATAAAAGAAATAATCCAATGTCACAATTAATTGCACATAATCATGTAAACGAATATACAAACAAAATTGTAAATTTTTATTTGTTTTATAGATTAAACTTCTATATACACCCGTTTTATTATTTATTTTACGCATACGGATTTTACTATTACTATTACATAACCACAGTTTCATAAATCCCCTATCCTTTGTCAGATGATATTCTAGTAACAGCGTTCCTTCTCATCGTATTTCCAGGAGATCTGTCCCAAAATCTCTTGGATCCTATTCCCAGCATCCATTAATTCTTTGTTAAAATAACGGAGTTCAGCCATATTCTCGTTACTCATTGGTGGATTTGGTAAAGGTTCTGGTTTGAACTTAGGAAAAAGCTTATAGGGATTGTTTTGTAACTGTATTTCATTAGTCAACCATTTGTCTATTTGCGAGTGGATTGAAGGGTTTGGAATAGCTGGTTCTAAGTTCATTGGTAGTTGTGTTTCAAGAGAATGAATAAAATCATTTCATTAATAGGCTCAATAGTATCGTCGTTTGCTATTATAAAATCTAGTTCTTCTTGAGATAGTAACCCCTCAATTTGCCTAGAGCTTTCCCCAATTTCCATTTTATTAGACTTGGGTTTCTCGAGAGGTAAAGCGTTGAATTCTATAGGCTCTTCTAAGTCTGGTATATACCTATTGAAATCTATGGAAACTTCTATTCTTACTGGATAGAGATTTAGATTCTGAAGGGTTTCCGACAGATCACTCATGCTGTTTATGCAAGATACACACAATTACTAAGTTAAAATTATGACAAAATTTTATAGAAAAACTTTTAAATATTATTTCATACTGGGTAACTACCAAAACAACTGAAAATTAAAACACACTAGGTTTTATTTGTAAATTTATTTACTAAATATGGTTTATAGACTGTAGATAATAGAGGTGCTAAAACATTGAGTCAGAATATTTAAAGATTTATATTTACTACTACAGTAGCTAACATATAAAAATCTGCCCATACTGTTCAAAATTAGTCAGATAATAAAACATATAATCACAAAATAGCAATTAATAAAAATTAAGTATTTTCCAAATACTTAATTGGCTTAAATCAGTGGCTCGATCAGTGGCTCTGATACCACCTTTTTCTGTCACGGCCCCCGACCCGATTTGACCCGTTTCAGGAGCCGCGGGACAGAAAATCCCGTGGTATTTAATTAATTGAGTTTTACAGCGGAAGTTTTCATCAGGATCTTTTAAAACTGAAGCATTTCCCCAATTATTTTATTTCACAACTCGGGATAAAACCCCGGTAATTTACAATCATTTGATTTCACGGAGAAATCTTTATTTTACAAAACATGTTTCTTTATTTTATACCGAGCCACTTCCTTGAGCTTGTAGTGCTTTATGGCACTTTTCCTAGATCATAACAGATCACCTGAAACATGTTTGAAAAAGGTTTTGTCAGCGGGAAATACTGAGTGAATCATTCTATTTTGCATAATGATGCATAGTTATCAATTACAGTATAAGAGCGATTACAATGGCTTCTATCTTATTTTTATCTGGCGCTCTGTTACAATGGTGACAAGTCACAATGGTGACGATGGTCATACCACTATTAGATCAATGAACCTAAATAGTGATGATTATCCCTGTAGGTCAATGAACCTAACAGTGATTATCCCGAGTAGGTCAATGAACCTAACTGGGAGAAAATTAGTAATGTGCACAATACCCCACTAACCAGTAATTCAAGATATCCACAACTTAGTCCCTGTAATTATAACCTTGAAAATAATTTGAGGTATTGTAAAATAGTTGATAAAAAGAGAATGACTCACATTGCAGATTTATACGGGCAGAGTTTAGCCTACTGATTAGCCTTTTAACCTAAATTAATAATAGGCACACAATTCAGTCAGTAACTTAATACCGCATTTACGATAACTCACGAGATCAAATACTCACAACGAATGACAAAGTGCGATACTTAAACATCCATCGAATTAATGACGAATGACAAAGCATAAACCCTAATGTGGGCAGCACTTAAACATCCATTGGATATTTTGATCAATCGGACATTGAATCGTATCAGCGATCGAGTTAATACCCTGATTGCGGCGTCGATTAGTGATCCGTGTGTGTTAATTGTGGTAAACAGAACGTATCTCAGTGTATATTATGAGAATTTACGTCGTTTCAGTGCCCAAAATCAAGTCCCAGACTCATCTATTTATACATGAAAAATGGTCCCTGTCGCGTGGCGCGACAGGTCTTCTTGTTCCTTTCGCGTGGCGCGAGAGGTGACTTTTTAGGGTAGGGTAGGTACGTGTCCAACTAGCTTAGCTGAGTTGGTCTTGCGTTAAAATTCACAATACACGTAAAACTGTTTAGATAATACCAACCAGGGTTTGCCCCCCCCCCCCTGAGTTTTAGGGGCCCTGATCCTGATTCCAACTATCTTGAAAATTTTAGGGTTTGTTCAGAATCACTTGAGTTTCTCAATTAGGGTTTCCTATTGGTCAATTTAATTAAATAAATATGACTTTTGATGAGAGTTGTTACACAAAGCCATGAATGGCACGAATACTCCAAATATATGAGCCCGGGAATTTGGGTAATTACGTCAAAAAGGTTTTTAAGAATGGGGATGAAGTGCTATGCATCTTCACTAATGGGTTGGATAATTTAGACAAGGAGATTGTGAACCGATTGTCGGTATCTTGGTTTCCGCGATATAAAATTTACATGGTTGAATCCGTAATTTTATTACAGACTCATAGTAAAAAGAATCGGTTAAAACGGACAAACGAGTAAAAAGTTATGAACTTGTAAAGTTGAAAAATAGTAAAAGGGTAAATGTGCAGAGCCCACCGTAATTTACGGTTCCACCGTAATTTACGGTGGAGCTCAAACTGCTACGGTGAGTTCTTCCTGAGTTACGGTAGAACCATAAGCTTTCAGAGTCCACCGTAACTTACGGTGACACCGTAAGTTACGGTGGAACCCAGGAAATTTATATTTTGTTTATTGCTTTGCGTCGTTAAAATTCGTTTATACGTAATGTATTAATGTCAAAACTAATATTTTAGTGTTTGACCCTAGGTATGTATGAAGCCCTCCTGGATGGTGATCAAGTACAATGTCAAGAACCGAACACGCATTTTGAAGCTTCCGCAATAATCTTAATCTTGTCTAGACATAATCATGTTGTAAACACTTTTGTTAATCATGTTTTAAATCCCTTAAACTAGTGGTTAGTTTACTAACAAAGGTTAACTTTTAAACTTGTTATGGATTATCTTGGGATGTGTTTGGTACTATCTCAAGTGTGTATGGTTTAAACACGAAATCTTTTTGTAAACTCTGATTTTTATAAAGTTCATGTAAATATTTAGTTAAATTCCGTCAAAATATTTAGGGTGTTACATAGAAATACCAGCTAAAACATCAAATAACTAAAAAATCCTAATACGATAAACATCGAAACATTCAAAACCAAGTGTTTGTAGCCTATCTTCAAGTTGTACTTGTTAACATGGCTTCAATTTGTGACATCGTATCGAGCATAGCATCTTTATCCACCTTATCTTTTTCTTTTTCAGCCAACAACCCGGCAATAATTCCATTTAGCCTTTCTTTTTCTTAACCATTTTCCTTAACGAGCTCCTTGATAACTAAGTTCAACTTTTCAATCTACAAAACAACCAATGAATTAAATCAAGAATTCAGAAGTAACGAATACTAATAACGGGTCAAGTTTGTTGCAAAGATAACAATATCCAATTGTAAGCTACAACTCAAGTGCTAGAAATTAAATGGATATTGTCTCACCATAGAAAAAATCTGAATACAAAAAGACTCGCTTGTCTTTATTATAAATAATGTTATAAAACCCAACATCACCAACCACCAGCTAAAGACCTAAACCACTGTAATCTTTCATCAGTTGTAAAAAAACTACTGAAGCAATAAGGTGGGAACTTACCACAATGTCGGTACACCTCAGTGTTTGCCAAGCTTCACCAAAACGGGAGATCTGACTCGTCGGAGTTCTCCTGGAACCCTAGGCACTACCGATAACGTCAGTAAAGAGGCGACCGGTTGCAGGCTTAAACTTATACAGGTCACGTCGTTTGGCAAGTTTTGATGTGATGAGAATTTGCACAAATCTTGGGTAAATCACCCATTTTGAACATGTATTTCTGGCATTATCTACCATGCTATAAAAGATTAAGCTAGAAATATTGAACGATTCATGCATACATAGTTTGTCCTTAGCGGCCGACCATACGAGATTCAAACCATCGTAACGGCCTTTTCTGTGAGAATTGCAGACTTCAAAGACATGATTATGAACCTCCAATCTCTTGTCAACCCAAACTTCATGATTTCGTTTTCTAACCAAAAGTCACCTTTGTACATCATCATCTTGTACCCCTCTAAGACGTCTTCTTTGTTACTCATCTTCATAGGCCCATCATGTTTCTCACCGAGCTTCAGAACGGTTCTAACTATGAACTTCATTCAACCTCCTCACTTTATCAATCACGCTCTTGTGCCACTCACGTGTCCCATGACACATATTAATCCTCGCCACATTCATCCCCCCAACAGCCAACGCCTCCAGCTGCTTGAACCCACATGTCGCTGGTCCGATCGTGCACACCAGCTTCGTCCTCCGCGTGCTCCTGAACCTGTTCTCCTTCAGCTCCGCCTCCGTCAACATATTAACCAATTCATACACTAATTAAACTCTAACAAAACAAGTAAATAAACGTGAATAATATGAAATTCTAGCTGCAAGTTTGGAACCAAATCTGACCCGTATCCAAAACCCACACCCTTGAATTCGTAACCCATCTGACCCGCTCACCCGTGAACAACTCCATTAACCCAACAATATTAAGTATTTACTTAGATATGATATGATATGTTGGACAAGATATTTCAGTATTATCATGATTCATACTTGACCATGACATTAAAATATCAGAGAAGTACAATTACCATGAATACCTAAGACTAAAGGCAAGAGTTGAGGTTCTGCAAGGGTCTCAAGTTACAACACTGATCCTTTTATAAAAGTCGAGTTCTTAAGTGTTCCATAATCCAAAATATAACTTCTGTTTCTTTAATCCCAAAGAAAAAAAAGTGTTCTAACATGCTTAATACCCTAATTAATTAATTTTACAAAAGTCAAGTTCTTTAGTGTTTACTAATTAACAAGTGCTATCCTGATTACTGCAGGTTCAATCTCCTTTGAAGAACACCATCAACGAATCTAATTCATGTCCGGATTGTATGATAAATCATTAAATCAAAACGAACAAAGCCTTACACATGTGGGTAACTATAAACAAACAAGAGAGAATCTGGATTGGGTTTAACAGAAATCAAAATCAAACAAAAAAATTAACGAAATCATATAGTATCAATTCAAAAACATAAATCGAATTACCAAAAGTCATGATTGCAGCTTCAATTTCACAAAACTGACATAAATAAAAGAAAAAAAAGGGCGATGGGAAAACCTACCTGAAAGGTGAAATTGCTTCTCAAAGAGGCTTAGTTCTTCGATCTGATCAAACGTATGGGAGCAGAGTTTTTTGAATGGCTAGACATAGGGGAAAGGGTGAGAAGCAGGGATTAAAATTTTGGGATGGGAGTCATTTGGTTGGAACCCTAACTAATTGAATTTTGAACGCGCAGATTCACACAAAAAAATAAAACCCGCCTATTTGAATTTTCATTTTGTCACCGATTACATGGTCACAATTAACAAATACCTGTTTATTTTTCATGCTTTTGCGTATTTTTCTCGAAAATTGCCACCGAAAATAAAAAGGTGGCAAAAATTGCAACCACTTTGCTACCATATCATGATAAATATACCCATTTTCATTTCCGTGGCAAATCGGTAGCTAAATTTGCTACCAATTTTTTCGGTAGCAAATTTTGGTCACAATTGCCAAATTTTCTAGTAGTGATCTGGACACTGAATTTCTCATCATAGTTAACCATTCTGACCTTTAAAAGAACTCAATATCATACATTTTAATCCGTAAGTGTTTGTTTTCTCCCAATCTCTGGGTTAGGGAAGATTGGAGGCTACTATTTGGACCTCAGTTGAATGAGAGGTATGAGCTTGTTCTAGAGGATCCGAGCTTTTTGTGAAGATTTTGCATCCATGTCTTCATTTGTTTGTTTTAAGGACATATGTAACTTGTAGCATACAATCTAACAAAAAGAACGTTGTCTCATCATCTACTTCTAGCATGTAACTTCTTGGATATGTTAGGTGTTTGGTAATGGTCATGATAAAAACATGAGTCTTATATATGTTGCTAATTTGCCATATCTATATCTATACACTAGAATAAAGCAAAACGGATTTTGTCCACTTGGCGATCACTTAAGCCAATAATTGCCATGTGTAGTTGTAATACTTCTTGTTGGATTGTTTTGAGCGGCAAACCAATATGCTCATCTTGCGCTTATTCTCCTTAAACCCTATTCAATCAAAGGCCTCTTTCTCTCGGTGTTTCTATAATAATGAAGAAACCCTCTCGTTACGCTGCAATTCTTTCTAACCCTAATTACGTCGCTTCTTCAGATCATATGATCATATGGCTTCTTCAGCAATTGTTCTTCATCTGAATTCTTAATCTATCGTTTTCTATATCAAATCGATGGGTAAATTTCCCGAGGATTCAAATGTCTTTCAGTCAATGTTAGTTGTTATTTTAGACGATACTCCAATCTGTTAGAACCCTAATTGTCGAGTATACAATCGCTTTGTTCAGTTTTCATTCATCATTTTCAGGTGAAGGATTAGCGTCTTCTCAATTGATTGGTAATAATTTTCTCTTTAATAGTTTATGTTTAGTTATGAGTTCGATTTCTTTAATTGATGTTTAGTTAAAGATTTTTCAAATGTCTCCTGCCACTAATTCTGCTCTCATGAGAAATTCTAAACGACAAATACTACTTTTCTTTAATGTCTGTAGTTCTGATAAGGAAGAACAAGGGGCTAGATGGTGTTGGTGGTTGAAGGTGGAGATGGTGGTGGTGGTGTGTAGTGGGGAAGATGAAGTGAGCAGAGTGGGTGGTGGGTCTCACATAAATTGTAAAATATTAATTATATTTCTTTTAACTTTTTAGTTATTAATTTGACAATAAGGGTATTTTTTGTCATTTCACACGCACCTAACACCAAAAACTAACCCCCATCCACACCAGGGACTATTCGGGGACGAAATAAAAAAAACTTAGGGACTATAGGTGTAATTTTAGAAAGTTAGGGAATAAAGATGAAAAATGAGCAAAACACAAGGACTATCCGAGCATTTTTCTCTACGAATTATGTGTTTCAAGTTTTGGCGGCCTTGTTAGCTGGAAAGCTATGTTGTAGCCTTTTTAACTAATCTTATTATTTCACTTTGGGGTGCAAACGAGCCGAGCGGCTCGAGAAAAGGCTTGAAATGAGCTGAGCCTTATCGAGCCTGAGCCGAGCTTGAGCCTCAAAACAAAGCTCGTTTGTTTATCGAGCCCGAGCTCGAGCCTCACATGTGAAGCTCGTTAGGCTCGTCGAGCCTTAGTGTAAACGAGCCGAGTCGAGCCGAGTTTATTTAAACTTGTTTACAAGTCGACCTCGAACCTAAAAATAAGCTTATTTAGTAAACGAGCCCGAGCTTTACTTATCGAGCTTGCAAGCCTAAAAAGTCTATTATTTATATTATTTTTATTTAATATACTAATTAATAGATAATAAACGAGCCGCGCCCGAGCCGAGCTCGAGCTTGATAAAATAGAAACGAGCCGAGCTCGAGCTTTGAAAACAAAGCTCAAATCGAGCCGAGCTCGAGCCCGAGCTCTCATAAGTTAATCGAGCTCGAGCCTATCCGAGCTCGGCTCAGCTCGTTTGCACCCCTAATTTCACTCAAGAATTGAAAAAACTTACATGGCTTAAAGAATTGAAAAAACTTACACGGCTTAAAGGTTCTGT
>JARYGA010036682.1:0-83818 GCA_030545235.1 Helianthus tuberosus | reverse complement strand
TCACGCGTTATATTTGTAACGCGTTGAAACAATCACGTGTTGAAACTTTACAAAATTCGAACGTTGGCTTGTATTTGACCGTTGAATAACGGTAAGTTTATTAAAAAAAAAAAAAACCTTTAAACCTTTTATGTATATCTCCATTTTAAACCATTTTACACACACCAAAACATAAACCCATTTCACACAATCTACACCTTTCTCAAATGGAGTTCCCTACGGATTCGACGTTTCCGATGTCTAGCGATAGCGATACCGAGTCGTCTTCCGACAATGAGACGCTAAAATATTTTGTGTCGGTGTATAACGAACTTGATACCGAGTCGTCCTGCCCAAAGAAGAAGATGGTAGACCGTGATCGTATACGTGCCAACGAAGTGTTAATGAACGATTATTTTGTGGAGAATCCGCTCTACAATGCCGAAACGTTTAGAGATCGGTTTCGTTTACCCAAAGAATTATTTTTAAAGATTGTTGGAGACATCGAAGCAAGCGAGGAATGGTTTCAAGAACGTTACGATGCGAGGGGCAAACCCAATTTCACGCCGATACAAAAATGCATGTCCGCCATTCGCCAACTAGCGACAGGTAACCCTCCCGATCAATATGATGAATACCTAGCTATGGCGGCCAGAAATTCACGTGAATGTTTGCAATTTTTTTTTGCAACGCGGTCATTAAGTTGTATGGTAAAGAGTTTTTACGTAAACCGACGAGCCACGACATCTCACGTATTTACGCCGCACATGAGGCTAGATGGCATTTTCCTGGGATGCTCGGTAGCATCGATTGTACACATATCGAGTGGAAAAATTGTCCAAGAGAGTTGCGATGGGCGTATGTTAGGGGTGACATCAAAAGACCAACCATCATACTAGAAGCGGTGGCGTCGAATGATTTATGGATTTGACATTCGTATTTCGGTGTTCCAGGTTCAAACAACGAGATCAATGTGTTGCACACGTCGCCGTTGTTTCAAACCGTAACGAATGGTACCGCACCTTCCTCTCCTTTCTATGTTAACGGACGACATTACAAACGAGGCTTTTTTCTTGTGGATGGTATCTACCCGTCATGGTCTGTTTTTGTGAAAGCTCCCTCATTTCCCGTCGAGGCTAAAGAAATCGTGTTCAAAAAATTGCAAGAATCGGCAAGAAAAGATGTTGAGAGGGCATTTGGTGTTTTAAAGGGTCGATGGGGTATACTACACCGACCGGTTCGTGCGATGAACAAGAAAGCAATACATAGCATAGTGTATGCATGTATCATATTACACAATATGATAATCAAAGAAGACGGACGTGCAATATCCCCGGATTGGGTGTCGGATCCTCCTACACAAGTTCAACTTCCACAAAATATCCAACAAGAATTGCGTAATGAAGAAACTCACTTTCGGCTGAGATACGATTTAATTGAACTAGTAGGTTCTCTAGGTTTGGAGTTTCATGAGTCGGACGAGGAGTAGGTTTTTTTTTTAAATTGTAGCCTAAAGTATTTCTAGTATGTTAAATTGAACTAGTATGTTTTATTTTTAATGAAATTTATAATTTTAGTGTTTTATTGTTAATTTCTAATTTAAAATAAAAAATTAAAAAAAATTGTGAGTGATGGAATTCTATCACTAGTAATGACCACCGCCACTACAATTCTATCACTAGTGATAGAAAATTAGCTGATGACATGGCAGGAGTTGATTGGATAGTGTGAGTGATAGAATTCTATCACTAGTGACCACCCCTACTCCCCTAAGTTACCCCATGTGCTATAGCCTCATAACACAAATGTAAATAACGTGTTTGTCTACTATTACATCAGTTTGATTATATTGTTTAACTGGATAGAAGAATCTTAATTGTGACTAGCAGGAAAAGTATAGATCCAACACTTAAAGATTAATGAACATACGTTTGACTGAGCTTTCTTTCGAGAGTGTATATAATAATGAATATATGATTCCTATAACAGCATAACCTAAACATACTATATACCTGTATATATATATATATATATATATATACTATTTTATTCATTCTTCAATATCGTTTGATTTTATTCGAAGGACTGCTATAATTTCAACCGCAGCCAGACCAATGAGATACCAAGTAACACCGGCTAGAATAACTTGCAGCCACGAGCTGTTTACCACATCAACTAACATAGAACCACCAACATGTGTTTCAATTCCACCAGCAGCAGTATTTGCAAGCTGTAACCGAACTATGACTGCTGCAACAATAGCCAATCCGACAGGAACACGCGCTTCATAAGGATTACTACGTTGAATCTTCTTTGGAACACCATATCTCTCATTGTATAAGTTCCCGTTTGGTTTCTTAAAAGTTGTACTAAGTGAAGGTTCAGGGTCGGCTTTGCTATTTGGTGATTCTGGGAGGATATACTTCGTTGGAGTCCAGTACTCCGATGCGTTGCTTGTTTTTGGGTTTGGTTTTCTAGTCGTTTGTGTTTGTTTTCGGGCAGCTACAGCTTCTTTAAGTTTGCTGATGTCTGGTGAGTTTGATTGTGTGGAATTTTCTGCTATTTGTAACAGTTTTTTGCTTGTTTGAGTTGCGGGCATTCCTGGAATCGGTGGTTGCCAGTATAACCAGTCTGTGATTGATCTGATTGCTTGAATTGCCGCCATTCGTGTTGCCCAATTGATATCCTGGTCCTGATCCACAGATTATAAAATTAGAATTAGTTGACTTTAAAATCTAAAACAGTTTTTAGAGCTGCAGTTGTTATAAGTTATAACTTATAGGCACCTTGGAGCGACTGGCGGATCCTTTTTTCAATGCTGCTAGATAACTATCTTGGAATCTATCCACATCAACGAAGATATTTGAAACGCGAGTACCTACAGTGTTGCCTGCACCGATTCTAACATTACCACGCGGTTGCTTTGACATGAGGAACTCTAAAGCTGCGAGTTTAGATCTCTCCACCATCCTATTCAAATACAAAAATCCAGATTTCAAGAAAGCAAGAGATGTATAAAAGGTAATTTGTTTGTAACAAGTGGTCTGATTCATAAGCTTACGAGATGCAATTAACAGGGCACGCTTCTATGGCCTCGTGAATTTTATTTTCAGGGTCGCCCCATTGAGCTATGACCCGAGCTCTACCGTAAACAGATTCGATTGCGAATGTCTTTTCGGCTATTAAGGCGCATTTTAAGCAGCCAACGCATTTAACTTCATCAACAAAAACAGCTCTATTCTCACTCTCGGATCCATACCATACTGAGTAGATAGGTTTCCCTGTATACCCTTTGAAATCTGCGACCTTAGCTTGTTCCTGTATAAGAAATCAATATTTATCAGAAAAAGGAAGATATTGCAAGTATGAAATCACTATTTATTCGAACAAAATAATCAATGTCATCACCGATCGCCATCTGTTGCATTCAATCACAACAATAAATTCTACAAAGAAAAGTTGGAATTTAAGATTGGAGCTCAAAACATTGCAACTAATAACAATTCTCTAACAGCAGGATATGGATATTAATTTATTATCTAGGCTTTCTGATGCGGGAATATCAAGTGTCGACTCAATTATGTAACGAAATAAATCCACATTTAGTGTTCATTAAGTTTTGTTTTAATTTATGTCCATTGAGTTGATCATAAAAACTCTATATAAGTTCTCATGTAATTTGTATTGGGGGAGTTTTTTGAGTTTTATAAAATAATTGTTTGACTTTTTTTAAATTCTTGTCTTTTGGGGACGAATTTGGGGGTTTGGGAAAAGATCTTCGCGGGTATTCTTAGAATCAACGCGTTAGTTTTCCAATACCATCATCACGCGCTACATCAGTTGGTATCCGAGCTAAATTCCTGGCTCAAAATGGCTTGTGAGAGGGATTATCGCTTGTACCACACTCTACCATGTTTTGATGAATACGAGGATGAGCAATGGTATTCTTGGGCATGCGACGATGATTCGGGTGGTACCGGTAGTGTGCTCACCATTAGACATGACCACAAAAAAAAGTCGACGATCATGGGAGCCGGTGATGACGAATCAAGTTTCAAAAGTCATAGCGTTAAGGGTGATGGTCCTACTATGGTAACGGGTGGTCCAACGGCTACATTTGGAACTCAACCTGTTAGCATGGGGGGCTTGCAAAGAAATTTCATGAGCAAAGCAATGAAGTCGAAGGCATTAAGAAACACAATAGATTTTGGTGCTTCTCAAATTTACTTTTGTACAATTTTAAAAGGTAATTTTCCAACAAATAGTTAAAAGGTAATTTTCCAACAAATAGTTAAAAGGTAATTTTCCAACAAATAGTTTTGAGGAAATTATTTTGGATGATGAAAACCACGGTATACAAAATTCTCATGCTGTAAAAATCTGGTACGAGGTACTATTTGAAAATTTTGTTGATGGCCAGATTGTGGAGGTTGGAGAAGCTATGTCGTCAAAAGATGCCCCTCATATTGATCAAAACGAAGAAAAGGTTGTTAAACTTGATGGGTATTTTGTAAAAAAATGCAATGAGGTCCATGGTTTACGACTATATGGTTATTTAGTTGGAACTATATTAATTGAGAGGGTCAAGACAATAGTGAACAAGAAATGGTCCTATGCTCCGTTCGACCCAGGTGGTACGGGTTCAGAGTCAAATGAGATGACCCGTGAAGTAGAACTACTTGGGCGGGCCTTGATAATAATCGAAAAGAATCGGATTGATGTTCCTTTCGATCCAGGTGGCTTTAGCCTGGGACAAAACTCGAGGTCGAGTTTTTCCAAAGGTGGGGAGAATGATGCGGGAATATCAAGTGTCGACTCAATTATGTAACGAAATAAATCCACATTTAGTGTTCATTAAGTTTTGTTTTAATTTATGTCCATTGAGTTGATCATAAAAACTCTATATAAGTTCTCATGTAATTTGTATTGGGGGAGTTTTTTGAGTTTTATAAAATAATTGTTTGACTTTTTTTAAATTCTTGTCTTTTGGGGACGAATTTGGGGGTTTGGGAAAAGATCTTCGCGGGTATTCTTAGAATCAACGCGTTAGTTTTCCAATACCATCATCACGCTACATCACTTTCTAGAACAAATAATCAATTTGAAGCACTTAACGATTTAACATAAATAACGGAGAACATGTTTGAGAAATATTTATGAATCTGAATACGAGCAATCACAGGACACACAAATTTAGCATCCGCAAGAATAATCAACTTTAAGTAATAAACGATCTAACAACCGAGCACATGTCTGAGAAATATTCACAAATCTGAATACAAGCAATCACAGGAACCACAAATTTAGCATCAACATGACTAATAATCAATTTGAAGTACTTAACGATCGAACATGAATAACCGAGCACATGTCTGAGAAATATTCAAAAATCTGAATACAAGCAATTACAGGACACACAAATTTAGCATCAACAAGAATAATCAATCAACCATGAGTAATTAACGATCTAACATGAATAACCGAGCAGATGTTTGAAAAACATTCACAAATCTGAATATGAGCATTTACAGGACACACAACTTTAGCATCAACATGAATAATTCAACGATAGCTAACATGAATAAAAGAACACATGTTTGAGAAATATATATTTATATAACTACAAATTAGCATGAACTCGAATAAAAAAATCATCAGATGAAGCTTCAAATAACAAAATGAAAGTACAAATGATGAATTAAAGCAGCATACCTTATCATAGGAGAAACGTGAAAGAGGATCAGATAAAACAGCATAAGCTTCATTGAGAACAATAGCCATATCGTGTCCAGCCAAACCAGCTATATCCGGATGACATTTCTTCTGCAGAGACCGGTAGGCGTGTTTAATCGCGGACTGATCGGAAGAACTATCGACGCCTAGAAGATCGTAGAGATCGAAATCTGTGATGGAATAAGATGAAGAAGATCCGGAGGCTTTGCATACCAGAGGAGCATGATCAGAAGAATATCTCCTTGTTGATGTTGCAATCGAGGTTCTGGATCTGAGAGGTGTTGGTGGTGTGATTGACGATGATATTGATGGCGTTGGGGTTATGGAATGCATGGTGAGTGAGTTCCGGTTGAATGGGAGGAGATGCAGAGTGGAAAGGAAAGATATTTTTGTAGACACGGGCGGGGGAGTTCAAAGATATTTGTTTCTCTTTTCGGATTTTTTTTTTTTTTTTTTTTTTTGGGATCTTTTTCCTCTGCCACTGACCTCATTTATCCTAACCAAAATCAGTTTTGAGATATTAGAAAATAGTATTGTTTGAATATGTTATGCATATTACAAAAAATAAATTTGATATACACATGTTGTTGTGTATGATTACAGAAAACAGTTACGAAATTTATAAGATGAAAAAAAATTGTAAGATTACAACACCAATATAATTTGATTACAAAAATTTCTCAGTAAAAAGATCTATATATATATCCACTCTAATCAAATTTAAAATTTCACACATACACTTTGTTGATGTATCAAATAGTTAACTACACTATTACAAAGATATGGTAAGTCTATATTATTACAGTTTTCAACTTTGATCTTTATTTTTTTAAATTATACTTGCAACCTCTACTACTCGCTAAAAACTCCATCAAGTTATAACTTCTATTTTTTAAGGGTTTTTTTTTTTTTTTTTTTGTGAAAAAACAAATCTACTTATCCTTTGACATAGCTTGGTAATATGAAAAAATAAAAATTATGCATGAAATATATGGTTTTTGAAGTTTGAGTGAAAAAGAAAAACGAACGGTGTTCGAACCGCCACACACACTAGATCAATTCCAAGACGTCAAGACTTATTTTAATTTTACAAGCATCAAATGTCTGACATATCCACAAATGGGTTTAAGTTTGGGCCGGGTTCAGCCAACCGAAATGAGTGGTGACAGATCGGGCTTCCTACATCCAAATTTGGCCCATAACAAGTCTTTTATTTTTATGTTGCCTAAACAAGCCCTTTTCTACTCCTAGATAACATTAACCTATTTTTCGTCCCACTTATTAACTACGTTAAGTATTAACGAAGTTAATTACATATGAAGTAAAATAATTACACATGAAGTTAAACAGTTAGATAACATGTAAAAAACAATCATGCAACTTATGCCAATAATGACGCAATCTAGAATCATCCTTCGCACGTTAACAATCCTTTGTATTTTAACATTTATCTAATAGTTAATATGTGTGATTTAAACTTAATATATCATGCTTAATTATTAATTAATTATTTAAATAATAAAGCAATGAAAAACAAAATTCAATTCGTAAAAATACTATTTGTGCACGCCAAGCAAGTTGACCACGCATGCTGCTTGTTTTTTCCATAATTTTGGCCTGGTTTGAACGAGGAACATCAACATGAGCCTTGACTATTATGGAATAAAACCAACACACTTTACCAGAAGTCTACCAATATTCTTGGAGGTTCTGTACACATTCTAGAATAACATTTTTAATAACTTTGAGAACTAAATAAATAATCTAGTTTCCAATTGAACATTACCAATGACATGTGTAAAGAAAATTGCACACAGGTTGTAGAAACAGGCAGAAAAAAGTTGGTTCAGTTCAGTTCAACCCAACCTTTGATAGTTTGAATCCCAAATACGTGTGTAGATTTTTCCAACTTTTAAATTTGCAAAAACAATGCCATAACACTTGGCTTTTCATAAAAGAAAAACAAAAGATTGTTTAAAAATTCTCAAGAATCACTTAAACTCGCCTGGGTGGGTAGTGTTTATTGTGAACTGAAAATAGGTTCTTGATACATGACTAGAAGAATCACTACACAAGACCCCTCTGTTTAAACACCTCAAACATTGCAGATCCGATCTTTGCTGGTGATTCCACAACTGTCACGCCAGCTTCCTTTAGCGTCTTGATTTTGTCCTGTGCCGTACCCTTTCCGCCAGATACTATCGCTGCAGGTTCAAAAAAGAGATAGCTTGAGCTAAAAGCAACAAAGATTACGCCTCTTTGCACAATTTTGCAACACGAGATGATAAGAATTGTAAAAAACAGGGTCAAACAAGAAATACCTCCTGCATGACCCATACGTCGACCAGGTGGAGCGGTAAGTCCAGCAATAAAGCCAACAATAGGCTTTTCTGTCCCACTTTCCTGTTTCCATATAGAGAAATTGAAATTATTAATAATATTTTCGTGTTATAGGACCTTTCACCAGCCAAAATCAGCACACTAATAAAAGAACATCTAGCATTTGAAATTGGTATTAATTTATTATTTGCTGAATATCAGCAAGGAGGCCGGGTTTCTTAAAGACCACAAAAAGCTTAAAACTACATTATCACAATTAACAAGAGAAGTTTTCACTATAAGATTAAGATCAATTCACTTGATTTTATACGAGTGTAGCATATCTGACCTTTATGAGGGCAGCGGCATCTTCTTCTGCAGTACCACCTATCTCACCAATAAGAACAATACCTGAATGGAAAATGGCATTAAGTATAAAGATTCAAAATATGGGATAAAATGATATAAATCGCAGTACGACAAGAAAAACTATATAATTACAGAACAGCAGAAGTGCTGAAAAGTGACTGCTTGAGGCACAACCGCTACTAGAAATTACTTGGGTCAAAATTTGTGAAATACCGTTTACTTTATGCTCTTAGAAGCAGAGTACAATGCAATGTAATAACAACCCCATATCAATAAACTGCTATTTTGAAACTTAGGTTACCTTCTGTCTGAGGATCATCAATGAATTTTTTCATGCAATCAACAAAGTTGGTCCCATTGAAAGGATCCCCACCAATGCCTACACAGGTGGATTGGCCTAGGCCGACAACGGTCGTTTGGTATACCTGTCACAAAGTCAGACATGCCATTCATTAAACTTCATAGGATATGTTTTGAACTCAAAATAAGTAACAAACAGTTAAACTAATGTAACATTTAAGAGCATAAGTAGATGAAGTAATAAAGTCACAAACACAAATTCTAGCTCAGCTGCTCACATAACTATTTTACACAAATAAGTAGTAGATGAAACTACTCAAAAGGGAAGAGCAAACAGGCTCAACACTTTTCAAGCATAAAGGTTTCTCTAGTGCTATCATGGGCCTCATAAGCATAAAAACAATCATAAGTTAATGGAGTAATAACAACTCAAAAATATCTCACCGCTTCATATGTTAGCGTGCCGGACCGAGATACAATACCAATGCGTCCTGGTTTGTGAATGTAACCAGGCATAATACCGATCTTGCATTCTCCAGGCTTAATGATACCAGGGCAGTTGGGACCAATTAACCGAGTTTTTGACTGCTGAAGAAGAGCAGCCTTTACCTTAACCTGTAGCATAAATTATAAAGATAAAAACAGTTAATATATTTCTTTTACTGAAAGCACAAAATCTGAACATACCCCTATTAAACAGTACTTGAAAGATATATTAGATATGAGAAACGCAGGTTACCATATCATGTTGTGGTATTCCTTCTGTAATACAAACGATTAAATCCAGTTCAGCCTCCAATGCCTCCATGATTGCTGCTGCAGCAAATGGTGGAGGTACGTAAATTACAGATGCATTAGCCTTGGTTTCAGCTTTTGCATCTGCAACCGTGTTGAAAACAGGCAGCCCCAAATGCTCTGTCCCACCCTTCTTTGGGGTAACACCCCCAACCTATAAAGTAACAAAATTCAAAAGAATGTAGGTAGTTTAGGCCATCCAAACCCCATATCAAAAAAATGCTAGTAGCATACAACAAATATAACCTATCAGATAAAAAAAACTATATGCAAGAAATAAAACCAACCAATAATCAACCATGATAGGGGACACTTGTAATATCAACTGGAAACGTAGAGATACCTATCCGGTAACACAGGTTGGTGCATCATAATTTTCTAAACACTACAAGTTGCAGTGAACTGCGGAGTATCACCTTAAAACTCTGTTGTCAAGGTTCACCCAGACAAGCGCCTAGGCCCACTTTTCAGACCCAGCGCAGACTTCTTGCTTTGCTTCAAAAGCCCCTCTTTCAGGCCCTCACGGCGCATTTTTCAAGCCAAGTTCCGGCAAAATTCCGGCAGAAAATCGTCTGAACAGATCTAAAACAATTATACCGACCCTAAACTAGCCCCAAAGAAACCTAAACATGTCTAAAACCCGTAAAAAACAGTAATTTTATACTATAAGCCTCGCCTAAAAAGCCCTCGCTTTTTAACCACTTGCACTAAGGCCCAAGGCTCCCCTTTGCACCATTATTCACGATCATATAAAATTGATTATGGCCTTTAAAAACTAACTACAATACACCTCCATAATTCCTGATTGATCATAGTACATAAACATTGGTTACTGGATCATACTTCTCCTGTTCAAGATCAAGTGCCACAAATTTTGTCTAAAATAAATGTAACATTTTATAAAAATACAGATGAATTAACTTGTTCCACAAGTTTCCTCTATTTTAACCGTTTCGCTAGGGTTATTACTTATTAGTCCAACATTCTTACTAGCAGCCAAATAAAAGCAATCATTTAACAAATCACCAAATAATATAAACCCTAGATCCAAACAAACACACGAAACAAAATCAAAAGCGTCAAGGTAAGGTAATTCATAAATCAAATCAGGCATAAACAGTGAGGGAATATAGGTTTACCATCTTAGTGCCGTATTCAATGGCTTGTTCGGTGTGAAAGGTGCCATTTTTGCCTGTGATTCCTTGACAGATAACGCGTGTGTTCTTGTCGACGAAGACAGCCGGTGGCGGAGGAGCTGTGGCGAAGGAACGCGACTGAGAGATCGGATTCGAAGACGATGATGATACAGAGGATGTGCGAGATGTGAGTTTTGAAGAGAGATTAGCGATGAATCTGGTTGCTTGACGAGACATCTTGGCTGCAGCTGCTTTGAACCTCTGTCTGGCGAAGACCTTATGGGAAGAGACGACAATTATTTGCTGCAAAAAGGCCAAGGGCACTATTGTCGGGTCGGGTCGGGTCGGTGTTTCCCTGTATTGTGTTTTATTTAATGGGCCTCTAATTTATCATGTTCAAATTCATATTTTTTTTATTTTAGGGGTGTTATTATGATAAAATTCATCATTTTGTTTATACTTATTTTAGGGGTGTTCATAATATCATTCAAACTGTTTAAATACAGATATATTCCCTGCTGATTTTATTTTTAGGTTGTTATGTTTCAGTTGTATTTTAACTACATCACTGTGTATATATACGTGGTTGATAAATGAAAGTATATACACTTCTCATATTTCTCTCATTTTCATATCACGTTGTCAGCACACTGCTCTAACTCATTCTGCTTGTTGACAATTTCTCTTGTTTTGGTTGCTTCTAGAGCGGTGTTCTACTATCACTATTAGCTCACCTATGTTTTGGAATTCTACTTCAACCACATATTCATCAATCCAGGTAATATTCATTAACGTCTCATGCATTTATTTGGTAGATATATAACCTTTTACTCACTTGAATCACACACATCAACAATTATTTCTCTCATTTTCATATCACAAACAAGTTATTAATTCGGTTTATCGTTGGATTTTTCTTTTACTTTCGGTCCGTTGGTTTCCAATTTTTCAAACCGTGACGTTTACATGTTATAATATGAACCGGTCGTATAAAACCACACCAGACTGTAAGATTAATATATATTATATTTTTTATAGTTCTTTATTTTGAATCATTTAACTTTAATTAAAATAAATAGGTGACACTAAAGTGGCTACGATCTTGTTTAAAAGCTTCATTAACCCTCGTTTGATTGGCTATGGTCTTCTAAAGACGACAATCAATCGTCAACAATTTCAACCATTTGGACAACTTTTTTACATCAAGTTAAAAAAAACCAACCTTTACTCATGTTTCAAGTTTTTTTTAGAGTTAAATGCCAAAATGGTCCCTAAATTTTGGTCATTTTTGTCACTTTAGCCCAAAATTGAAACCTTTTGAATTTCGGTCGTTTTGGTTTTAATTTTGTTCCCATTTTCTTCCAAAATCCAATCTGGGTATGATTTTTCAGTTAATCGTATGCATTTTGTCATTTTCCTCCCTTTTAATGAAGGGCAAAATGGTCTTTTAACGTATTATTATAACATATTAAACAACGATGATTTGAACTGGTCAGTTCGAAAACAAGGCTTCACTTTTGATCCTGAAGTAAGATATGGTACGTACTTCTGATTGTTAACTTCGAATTTGGTTTTTTTTTTCAAAAATCGTTAAGATAATGCAACTTGAAGTGTTGAATGAATTGTTTTTCCTATTCTACAACTAATCGGCCTGAATTCCTCACCCTGAAAGTTTATCATGGTGGTGATTTTATTGATGAAATTGACTTTGAATACCGGGGGGGGGGGGGGTTCTGGTAGACTTAGATGTTGTATGTTTTCAAAGTAAAAAAAGCAGGCTCTTGGATTGTGAAAATCTGCAACAATGAACATGTTTGTTTGAATACTAGAGATGTTAAATTGTGCATGGTTGGTTGGATAACCAAGAAAATTCAACACCTTGTTAAAAGCAATCATGGGATACCACTTAAAGCTCTACAGGGAGATCTACAAAGAAAATATCAAGTGAAAGTGACTTTGCATCAAGTGTATAGGGCTAAGACGAAGGTAACAGAGAAAGTGCAGGGTCATTATAAAGCTCAATATGAGAATCTGAGGGATTATGGTGCGGAGCTGCTTAGATCTAATTCTGGAAGCACGGTTAAGATAGGGTTGAAGAAGGGACGGTTAGGGTTTTATAAAGGGATCTTGTGATTTTAAATTTTTTTCGTTTTTTAATATGTTATAATAACACACTAAAAGACAATTTTGCCATTCACTAAAAGAAAGGAAAACGACAAAAAGACATGTGGTTAACTGAAAAATCAGACCCGGTTTGGATTTTGGATGAAAATGGCTACAAAATTGAAACTATAGGGATCCAAATTCAAAAGGTTTCAATTTTGGTTTAAAGTGACAAAACCTCATAAACCATTTTGGCATTTAACTCCTTTTTTTATTATTTTTAACTGATTCACACAAGATTCCCTTCATTTAAAAATAGTTACCTACACCCCTATGTTAAAAAAAATACTGTGTACCACACTTTTGTTTTTTTTTTTATGTAAAGTCATAATGATATAACGTCGTTCAGGTTTTTTTATATAAAATTACGTATGTTGACGTTTTACGCATACGACGTCTAAATTTACGAAGGTTATCAACGACGTCAAGGTTTCGTTTTTCTTATATAAAGTTACGTATTTTGACGTTTCGACACTATTTTTCAAGGTTTTACGATATCTCTTTCTGTTGTTATACTGATTGCCAATATCATAATACAACAAACCAATTCCAGTCAAGTTCTCGCTCAACACCGAGGTGAAAATATTAATATAAATAAGATAAAACATACAAAATTTATATATAGTCTAATTTGTAACATCTCTAAGCATTAGGTGTTTATACCATATGCATAACATGTTTTCTTGGCATATTGAAATTGTATTTTGTGTTTACTTTGTGGTACTCTTGTGTATGGCTTGCACCTGGAATCAATTGTAGTAGACATTTATCAATTGGTTGATAACTAGTAATACTCCCCGCGCTTCGCGGAGGGATTCGCGTCTGAGAAATGTCCCTAGTGTTGTCTAATTTGCTAATACAAATGATACAGTAACTTAAAATGGTCAGTTGAGTATATAACAACCTATAATTAGCACTAACATACCAAAAGGGATTCAAAACTCTTACTGTAACATGTCTTGAAACATACAATTAGTAAACAAAAAAACATATACCGCACATAGTTATTACCTGCAAGTCTGCAACATGTCATAACAAAAGCATGTCAAAAGAGGCCAAAGAATAATTAAATTTAAAGTCTTGGGAGTTTCTTGGCTGTAGGCTGTAGCAAAAGGGGAAGTTTTGATGTTCGTAAGGTAAAGACTATCTAGTTTTGTTAACAGGGCTAAAACCTGTATTTAAAGGAACATCTTTTGGATTTTTATAAAAAAATATGTTGAACTTCACGCCTATTCTTTATTGGCCATAATGTTGAAGTACATATTACAGCTTGCCTCATGGAAGTCATTGGAGAGTTACCTTTTTTTCTTGCAGCTGCTTATGACAGTGATAATATATAGGTTTAAATATGATGAAAAAACCTATTACAATTTAGTATACCCAGAATCGCATAGTACTATTGTAAGGACTCTCAAAAATGTCCCAAATTTACCCGTAAGTAAAAACCTGGACCCCTGAAACCATACCGTGCACCAAAAATCAAGAAATCAAGAATTATGGTCTTCAGGCGGGCCGCGTAAGGATCAAGCTTAAGTTGACGCGGGCCGCGTCAAAGTTGGGTTGACCGGATAAGCGTTCCGGATCCACGTGGCATCCACCTGGCGACCCTACTCGTCACCCAGCAAACCTACACGTAGACTAGGTGGCTACGCGGGCCGCGTAAAGTTTGGCTTAGGGCTCACGCGGGCCGCGTGAGACCCAAATTTCAGCTATAAATAGAACTGAGCAGGGGCAATTCATCTGTGTCGAAACCAAAGTTCAAAAACGAATTCTCACTGCTTCAAAGTCGAAATTCCAATTAATATAGCGAGGCGCTGCTACGATACAGGGTATTAACTCGATCGCTGCTACGATTCAATGTCCGATCGATTGAAACTATCCGATGGATGTTTAAGTATCGCACTTTGTCATTCGTTGTGAGGGTTTAATCTCGTGAGTTATCGTAAATGTTGTATTAGTTACTGACATAGTTCGTGTGCATGTTATTTAAATTAGGTTACAAAGGCTAATCAGTAGGCTAAACTCTGCCCGTATAAATCTGCAATGTGAGTTATTCTCTTTTATCAAAAGTATTTTTCAATACTCCATTTTCAAAAGTTATAATTACAGGGAGTAAGTCGTGGTTATCTTGAATCACTGGCTAGTGGGGTATTGTGCACATTACTAATTTCTCACGGGTTAGGCTAATAAATCCTAACAGTGATAAACGTCACTACTTGGGGAAAGACCCAATAGTGGTATGACCATCGTCACCAGGTGACACGGCGCCAGTTAAAAATAAGATAGAAGCCATTGTAATCGCTCTTATGCTGTAATTAATAACTAATGTGTCATTTTACATACTGGAATAACTCGCTAGCATTTCCCCGCTGATAAAATATTTTTAAAACATGTTTCAGGCGACCTGCTGTAAATCAAGGAAAACGTGCTACGGAGCACTAACAAGCTTGAAGAGGTGGCTCAGTTAAAATGAATAAACATGTTTTAATAAATCAGGGAATTTACTTGTGAAATTCCTCTATTGTAAATTAACGAGGTTTATCTCGAATAATGAAATAAAATATTCGGGCAATTTTGAGTTTTTGAAAAGATCCTGTAAAATCTTCCGCTGTCGCATCATAGATACCACGTGTCCCCCCCCCCCCCCCCGCGCAGCTCCTGACCAGGTAAAACCGGGGCTGGGGCCGTGACAGGAAAAGGTGGTATCAGAGCTACTGAAAGAGCCACTGATTTAAGCCTATTAAGTATTTAAAATACTTAATTTTTCCTGATTATCATCTTGTAATTTTGTGCTCTTATCTTGACTATCTGTTAGTTACAGTATGGGTAAGCAAAAGCTTTTAGACATCTATCGTCAATTAGATAGTGTACCAAAAGATAAGGGATCCTCATCCCAATCAAATTCCTCAAGATATTCAGTAGATACTGAGGAATGAATATTTGTTCGTAAGGCACAGTATGAGAAACCACTTTCTCCTAATAAAAGAAGTTTGATTATTAGAAAAAGTCAAGAGAAAATGAGGAAATTACAATCAAAAGAAGGAATAATTAAGCAGGAAGCCCAGGAAATAAGCAATAAATCACCATGAGAAGACGAGTTAGATGAAAAATGGGCAGATCTTTATATGTTAGCCACTGTAGCAATAAATGCTAACCTTTAGACTATCAACACCCTGACCCAGTATTAGCACCCATATTATCTATTAGCCAGAAACCTTAAAATAATATTAGATGTATTAAAAATAAATATTTTGTTTCAATAAAATGGTTTATTAGATATTTGTAATTAATATTAAAATTTTAATTCCATTTTGTGATTCTGTAAAAATTTAATTTATAAACTTTTAACCTAAAATTTTGTGTATAAATGCTAAACAGCATGAATGAATTATCTGAAGCGCTAGAAAATCTCAATCTCTATCCTGTGAAAATAGAAGTTTCCAGAGATTTTACTGGTTACTTGGCCGATGTAGAAGAATCTATGGAATTCCAAGCTCCACTTCTGGAGAAATCAAAACCTAAGAAAAGAAGAAGATTTGTGGGTTGGAGACGTGTACGCAGAAGGAAACCAGAAACTAGGAGAATTCCCAAAATAGAAAATCCTATGGATAAAGGAAAAGGAATAGAAATTGAGGAAATTTCTAAGCAAGCAAGAGTAGAAATTGGAGAAAGTTCTAGAACCGCAGGAATAGAAATTGGCGAAAGTTCTAGGCAAGCTGAGGAATTACCATTGCAGGAGGAACCGGATCACATACTGGCAAGTTGTGATATCCTCAGGCCTATCAATACAAATCTTTTCCCTTATCCTGCAGAAACCCAACTTCCAATAAACCTGGAACCAGCCATCCCAGAACCTTTAATCCACACTCAACCTCAAGGAGAAATGGACGAGTGGTGGACCAACGATTGGCAATTCCAAAACCTACTAAATAATCCCTATACCTTTTTCCCTCAGTTCGACCCAGAACTTGCGCCAAATCCACCAATGAGTAATGAAAACTTAAGTGAACTTCGCCATTTTGGCGAAGAACTAATGGATGCAGGGAATATGATTCAGGAGATAGGGGAACAAATCTCCTGGAAATATGATGAAAGGGAACATCATTTCTGAAAGACTAGCGGACTAGGGAAAATGTGGTTGCGAAACTATGTTTGTATAATAATAATAGTAATAAAACTTTTGTAAGAAAATCAGTTTGTACGGATGCATAATATAATATATAAAAATGGAAGTCGAAAAATCGACAATTTTGGCTATACGTGTTAATATGATTATGTGCGATTGTTTTGTTATGTTTAGTTCTTAATTATTTTATGCTAATCACTTATATAAATTAATTACCAGATGGCAAACGCTGGTAATGAACAAGTTAACGATGGTAACCAATCTGAGCACAATCATGAGGATTAATTTCTGAATAGGCAAGATATCGAGAATATCATTGCTCAAGGAATAGCCAATGCTATCCCCGCAATCTTGGCTGCTGCTCAGAAACCTGTTGAACCTCAACAAATTATTCCTAGTAAACGCACACAAAGTGAAAATTTCAGTAATAGTATAAACGGAGGCGGCAACCATATTAATAATGATAATGAGAGGATCCAAGCTCCACTCCTTAAGAAAATAAAAGCTGCAACACCTGGTTGTACTTATAAGGAGTTTCTTGCCTGTAAACCGGCTGAGTTTGCAGGTAACGAAGGGGCGACTGTTGCACTGCGTTGGTTAGAAAAAACCGAAGCAGTAATTATGATAAGTAAATGTGGTGAGGATGACAAGGTCATGTACGCGTCGCATCTTTTTAAAGAAGGGGCGCTAGAATGGTGGAATACGGTACTTCAAGCCAAAGGAAGGAATGTGGCCTATGCCATAAATTGGGAAGAATTTAAAAGTCTTGTAGAAAGAAAATTCTGTCCCGAGTACGAAAAGGAACAAATGACCAATAAATTCCTAAATCATTAGATGATAGGCATTGATTGTCGAGGGTATACTTCGACATTCTTCGAATACGCTAGAGTAGTACCAACCCTGGTTTCGCCAGAGCCGGTACTTATATCTCGCTACATTTGGGGCTTAATTGGCGAGATCCGTAATATTGTCAAGGCTGCGAGGCCCCGCACGATCGATGATGCAGTAGAGTTAGCTAACACTCTGACCAATGAATTGGTATGCACAAGAGAAGAAACCCGGAAAAAGGAAGTGGCCCAAAAGATTACCCAGGGATTCCGTATGGGTAACCGTAGTAATTTCAAGAGAAGAGGAACTGGGCAATCTTCCACTGTTCCATTTTGCAATTCTTGTAAAAGGAAGCATTTTGGAAGATGCAAGGGATATTGCAATTTTTGCAAAATTCCGGGGCACCAAGAAGAAGACTGCAGGAAGAAGAAAACCACAGTCTGTTACAACTGTGGAGAAGCTGGACATATTAGGCCAGACTGCCCAAAACTGGTCAAACCAGTTGATAACAAAGCCAAACCTACAGAATGAACTAACAAAAAGAACGTAAGAGCCTTCCAGCTGACTACTTAGGAAGCCGAGCTAATTCCTGATGTGATAGCTGGTACGTTTCTAGTTCACAACGTTTACACAAAAGTATTATTTGACTCTGGTGCAAACCAAAGTTTTATAAATACTTCATTCTGCCAAGCACTTAACTTACCCTTAACCAACCTTAGGCAGATTTTTACAGTCGAAACGACAGATGGAAATTCTGTTAAAATAGATAAGGTTGTGCGAGAAGGAAAGATAGAACTATTAGGCCATAAATTCTCTGCAAACCTGTTACCTATGAATTTAGCCGGATTCGATGTTGTGTTAGGAATGGATTGGTTAGTAGCCAACCATGCTCGAATTCTTTGTGATAAGAATTCCATAGAAATTCATACACCCACAGGAGAATTAGTGGTGATTACGGGGGATAAGCCACGTAAACCAATGAAGTTCATTTCAGTAATGAAAATTGCTAGTTATGAACGAAAACAAGGAATAGTGTATATGATTTCAGTAATCATTAACACTAAAAGTAAGGAACTTAAGGAACTTCCAGTAGTATCAAACTACCCAGAGGTATTCCCAGAAGAATTACCTGGATTACCACCTGATATGGAAGTAGAATTTAGAATTCATCTAATTCCTGGAACTACACCGATAGCCAAGGCACCCTATCGGTTAGCACCCACCGAAATGTTAGAATTGAAAAAGCAATTAGATGAATTACTAAGCAAAGGGTTCATACAACCTAGTTCTTCCCCGTGGGGAGCGCCAGTATTGTTTGTAAAGAAGAAAGATGGTTCGATGCGAATGTGTATCGATTATAGGGACTTGAATAAAGTTACAATTAAGAATCGATACCCATTACCTAGGACTGATGATCTTTTCGATCAATTACAAGGAGCTAGATATTTTTCTAAGATAGATTTACGCTCTGGATATCATCAATTGAAGGTACAAGAAGAAAACATACCTAAAACTGCTTTCAGGACTAGGTATGGTCATTACGAGTTTACAGTCATGCACTTTGGGTTAACAAATGCTCCTGCAGCATTTATGGACATGATGAATAGAATCTATAAACCATATTTGGATAAATTTGAAATTGTCTTCATCGACGATATACTCATTTATTCCAAAAGTGAGGATGAACATTGTAAACACCTGCATGTACTCTTAACCTTGTTAAGAAAAGAGAAGCTTTATGCCAAATTCTCTAAGTGTGAATTTTGGCTGCAGGAAGTACAATTTTTAGGTCACATAGTGAATCACGAAGGAAAGACAAACGTAGTTGCAGATGCCTTAAGTCGTAAGTATCATGAAAAGCAAAAGCGAGTTCGTGCTCTTAGATTAAATCTACAGTTAGATTTAATGGAACAATTAAAGGATGTTCAGGAACCAGCAATCCAAGATGTTGCTAAAGGAATGAAAGGACGGATAAAAGAATTAGAGCAAGGAGTGGATGGAATTTAGAGATTCCACAAGAAAAGGATTTGGGTACCTAAGCAGGGAGAATTAAGGATTAAGATCGTAGAAGAAGCCCATAAATCTAGGTATACCATGCATCCTGGTAACAATAAGATGTACCAAGATTTAAGGAATAACTTCTGGTGGATAGGAATGAAAAAGGACATAGCTAGATATGTTTCTAAGTGTCTAACTTGTTCACAAGTTAAGGCAGAACACCAGAAACCTTCAGGTCTACTACAACAATTAGAAATGCCTGTATGGAAATGGGAACTCATAACAATGGATTTTGTTACTGATGCGTGTGAAGTGTTATATATATTAGGTGTATATTTTAAGCCCCTTTAACACTTTTTAGTCAAGTTTTAAATTTATAAAACACGATATTTACTAACACTAGACACACATATGGGCAAGTGCACCCATCGTGAGCGTAGTATAGTGTTGGTAAGATACCGAGGTCGTCCAAGGACACAAGAGCTTTTAGTACCGGTTTATCCTCAACGTCTAATCAAATCAAAAAGTTAGAAAGATGTTTTAAACTAAGAAAAATAAAAACTAACTAAAATGCTGAAATTAAAAAATAAAAAGAAAACAGATAGACAAGATGAATCACTTGGTTCCGACTCGTATCTAGTGTAACCTTTGATTATTTCCGCACTTTTGCACTATTTTAAGAGATTATCTTAGTTATTGTAGTAGGCCCCTCTTTTGAAGGTGACGTTACCCTCACCCCTGTAGTTTGAGTCAGCAAGGATACAATCCTAAAAGGGTGGATTATTGGAAGATAATTAATTAAGTTATTAATGCAAATTATGGTAGGCCCCTCTTTTGGAGGTGACGTTACCCTCGACTAAGTAGTCTGAGTCAGCAGGGATACAGTCCTAAATAGCCGGGTTATAGTATTAATAGTAGTTAACTTATGAGGGGGTCAAAGAGTTTGGACCCCCGCCATCCAATACCGTTAAGTATTGAAGGAGGTCCTACTAAATTTGACCCAGGTCCATTGCAGGACCTCTAAACGCTGAACAATGGCAAGACCTTTACCAAACCGTTCCCTTAACCCCCGACCAGGTAGCCAACATACCTCAATATAGACTGTGGAGATATGAATGGTGAAAATCTTTTATTTTATATAGACAGTAAAATAATGCCAAGACATCACGGACAAACGATAAGGAAAGATCACCTTCAACATAAGCAACTAGTTATTAAAGTCATTAATACAAAACCAAGTAAAAAAGTGCGAAAAGATTAGAAATAAAAAGTATTACACTAGACATTTTGTCTTCACCAAGTGATGTAAGAGACGTAGGCAAACATGGCCTTGATTGTCAAGAACTCTTACGATCAATCTTGGATCCCGAGACGACTCACACACTCTACGATGGACAATGGATGATGGTGTTATGGTGGTGGTGGGTGGTGGGTGAAGTGTGAGAGAGGTGGTGTGCCAAGGGATGGTTTGAGCTTTAGCCAAGCACTTCTATTTATAGGCTGAACAGAAGCTCGGGCACGGCCCCGTGTCCACATCCTTCTCTTTTTTCATTTAATGCAGTTTTGCCTTTTTAGTTGACCACGCCCCCGTGTCCGCTGAGCACGACCCCGTGGTGCAGAAGAATCTTTGTACTATGCAGATTTGCTGGATTGTGCGAATCTTATAGTTGACCACGGCCCCGTGTCCGCTGAGCACGGCCCCGTGGTGGGCAATAGAAGCTTCTACCACTTTGTCTTTTCTGCTGACACTTGGGCACGCCCCCGTGCTGGCTGAGCACGGGGCGTGTTCAGGCTTCTGATCTCTTGTTTTGCTTGGGAAGATGCTGTCGTGGGGTCGGGCATGTCATGTCTTGTTCCTTTTCTTGTATTTATGTTAGATTTTGATGTCTTTTTGCTTCTTTTGTTAATTTGAGATCATTTAATCCTGAAAATACAAAAGGAAGACAAAAGCACACTTTTTCCAACATTAGTACTAAAAAAGGGTTAGTTTTATACCTCATTTGATGAAATTTATATGTTGCATTTTTAACACATCAAATACCCCCACACTTGAATCTTTGATTGTCCTCAAGCAAAACTCTTTAATATGTGGCTATTACACTCCCAAATGGAATGGGTAGAGAAGAAGGTTTTTGGGCTTGTCGTAGAGTGTCGGGATTTCCAAGATTCTTTATTTAATTTTATTTTTATTTATTTACAATCCTATTTGTCATGATTTATTTAAAACTTTTCATAAGATAAATTACTTATTAGGGCATAACATGCCTCTTTAAAATTCTATTTATATACAAGTTCACATACCTCACGGGGATCACTCAACACTCGGCCGAAAATGTATTTTTGTGGATCACTCGAGAGCGTCATGGAACTTACTCCTACCATAAGTTTGCCAAGCAATCAATCCTCCTCCTTTTTAACTTATATACCTTTGTAAATATCAAGAGGGCTTTGTGGGTGAAGGGTTAGGCTTGGGTTAAAGGTAGGTGGTTGGGTTGGTGGTTAGTAGAAAAAGGGCGAAAAGCGTAACAAGTGTCGGTTTTCGTAAGACTTTCTATTTTTGTAACTTTTATTTTTGATGAAGCTATTATTCAAACAAAGTTATTTTTGATGAACTTGTTTGTTTATTTTCTTTTTGCTTCATCATCAACAAAAATACTTTTTTTTTTGAAAGTCATACGAAAAACTGAACTTGTTACTAAAACAAAGGGTTAAAAATAAAAAGGTTTTGGTGGGTAAAAGGGTGTTTGGTTTGGGTTATGAAATGAAAAGGTTTAGGCTCAAAGGGGCTAACCTAGGGGGATTTTGGGTAGGTGGTAAAAAAAATGGTGTAGAAATAAAAAGGGTTAGTCCTAATGCCTCCATCATTTACTTACTCGTGTTTAAGTTGGTAAGGACCGGGAATGTATCGTCATGGCAAGTTCTAGAGTCGTAAGAACCAAGCGGCTATTCACACAAGAAGCGAAAAATGAGCATTTAGTCTAATGATATGTAATTTTATGCTCAATAAAGGCTCAAAACTCACTTTTGTGGGAATGGTTTTTTTTATGTGATCAAGTATATATAATCAAATTTTAACTAAGCATGCCATGCCTTTTCATAATTTTCTTATGTTGGTTCTTTTTATCACGACGCTATCGGTTGTAAATTCGTAAAAATATAACATTTTTAGAACTTGAAATTTCCGAGTTAAACCTAGACAAGAAAAAAAAAATGAAAATTTTTGAAAAAATTTGGGGTGATTAGCGATTCCAATAGAGTTTTGTGTAAGGCTTGTATTTAGGACTTGCAAGATTCAAGGTTTTAGCATCCCCCCCACACTTAAATTACACATTGTCCTCAATGTGTCCCAAAAATAAGTTTTTAGGTTGATTGAATGTGTAAAAGGTGTGAAAAAGCAAAAAATTTTGTGTTACTGGGCGCTGAACACGGCCCCGTGTTCAAGTGCCAGTAACAAAATTAAAACAAGAGAAACAGAAGCCTGGACACGGGGGCGTGTTGGGTGAACACGGCCCGTGTCCAGTTACCTGAACTGGGTCTTTTTCTGCAGACTGTGCAGCACGGGGCCGTGTTGGGCGGACACGGCCCGTGCCGAACTTACTGTAAACGAAGAAATTTGTCGGACGGTTCTGTTTTTCCTGCATGGAGTGCTGGTTCAAGTTTCCCTTGCATCCTTTGCCATCTCAAGTGTGTTTTATTCATTTCAACACCATCCAAAACACCAAATTAACTAAAACCATCATTCATTAATCATAGAGAGAATTACATAATAGTCCTAAAAATTAAAATATTAGCTAGTTAGGTCAAATAAACACAAGAAATCCAATCCAAGAAGTTTCTAGCCTACTATTTATTCTAATAGCAAAATTTCCGAAAAGATAGATCTCTCGGTTAAAAGTGGCTTGACAACTTCTTCCCCCGGGTATGGGCTCCTCATACATCGGCGAGCCACTCTTCGATCTCCCTAAGGAGAAGAAAAGCGGGCTCATGAGCATTTGGTTGAGGAGGTGTAATTTCCACCGGAATTTCTTGGATTTCTTCAAGAGGAGGCTCCGCCGGAATGTCGTCCCAACCGGTAGGATTTTGGATTCCAAGTGCGAGGTTCCAATCCTCTTGAGGGAGGATTGGTTCCACAGGAGATGTTACCAGAATGTTTAACCTCTGGTGCAAGAGGTTTATTTCCTGGAAACTGTTTTCCAACCCCACCGAGAGATAGTTTATACGGTCAATGAGGACCTCCTCCACTGAAGTCATCTCGTCAAGTGCTTCACGTAGCGCCATTACGTATCTTACGAGAGTTGCTTCAATCGATAGCCTCCTTTCCCGTCGACTGTTCCTTGAGTGTGCAGAAGAGGTTCCGCTGTTTTGGCTAGACATTCTACGAAAACAAACCAAAAACAGTTCGTTTTAATGAAACAGTACCACGGGCACGGCCCCGTGCTCAATGAGCACGACCCCGTGTTCAACTTTCTGCAGATTTTTAGAACAAGGAATCTTGGGGTTTCAAATTATTTTCTTAACTTATGAAGCTTTTTGAGCAGAAATAACTTAAAAAATGTTGTGTAACTTATTTTTAGCAAGATTCCTTGAACAAAAATTCAATAAACATCACAACAAAGCTTGACATCAAGCTTTAATGGAGTTGTTGGTGCAAGAAAGATGAAGAAGAAGACAATAGATAAAAGAGGAAAGGACAAGATGCTTGTAAGAACCTTCTTTTAGAACATACCTAGGATGGTAAGTCAGAAAATCCTTTCAAATCTCTGTCCCTGGATGGTCCAAATGTGCAGGGTTCTTGGCTGCATTCATAGAAAACGACAGCGTGCTGGACACGGCCCCGTGTCGGCTGGACACGGCCCCGTGTGCAGGCAAGATCCTGACACGTTTTGTCCGTATTCTGACAAAAGTCAGAAGGGAATCTTTTGGTGGACACGGGGACGTGTTGACATGGGCACGGCCCCGTGTCGGAAGGCTGTTTTATGAAGTGCGTCTATTTTTAAGGAACTTTTCAGGATCGGGCGGTTCCTTACTGGATAGAACAACCCCAAAGTGCCTAAGATACCTTAATTGTTCTAGATTGAGACGAGAACGCAAGAGGTTGTCGGTGAGGGTGATTCCTATGCTATATGTAGGTGGACAAGTCCAACCCTTTCCCGGGCTCTCGTTAAAGAATGTGTATGTCGAATCGCTCAGGTCTATGTATGCATCGAACGAAGTCGATGGGGAGTCCTTCACGGCACAATCGACACAGGGACGACTATCGCTCAAGTCCTCACTAGAGTTAGAAGTATCATTAGAAACAATGAAGTTGTTTGAATGCGTTTCCAACCTCTCTTCTTGGTTATCGTCTTGGAAAAGATTATTGAAATCTTCCCTAAGTTCTTTTAACCAATTAATAATTAGATCTACTAGTTGAAATAATTCATCGAGAAGCATTTCTCCTAGAATATCCGGTTGGGCGCATTCGAGGGAGAGATAGGGATTATTTTTACTTTCACCCCTCTTAAGGATACTAGGAAATGATGGGTCTATATAGTGGGGTTTATAATTTAGAAAAAAACATTCTAATTCTTTATGGTTACCACCACATAATTGACACCACATAGTACCATAAGAGTGCCGAAAGTAAAAAGTATCAGTATCACTCATGTTTGTGTCAGAAATTACCAACCGTCGGGATCTTACGGTTCTGTTTTCAGTAACTGAAACTTGGGCACGGGGGCGTGGTGAGTGGGCACGACCCCGTGTTCAGCTTACAGTCTGACTTAAAACAAGATTGCCAGTTCCGATGATTGGGCACGGGGCGTGTTCAGCGGGCACGGCCCGTGCTGATTCTGCAGAAGCTGAAAAACTAAAAAAAAATCCTAAAAAAATGAAAAACAAGAAAAACGATTAGGCCGTTGATTCCTAACTTTCTTAAAATCCTTGTGTCCCCGGCAGCGGCGCCAAAACCTTGATGCGTGTGAAGTGTTATATATATTAGGTGTATATTTTAAGCCCCTTTAACACTTTTTAGTCAAGTTTTAAATTTATAAAACACGATATTTACTAACACTAGACACACATATGGGCAAGTGCACCCATCGTGAGCGTAGTATAGTGTTGGTAAGATACCGAGGTCGTCTAAGGACACAAGAGCTTTTAGTACCGGTTTATCCTCAACATCTAATCAAATCAAAAAGTTAGAAAGATGTTTTAAACTAAGAAAAATAAAAACTAACTAAAATGCTGAAAATAAAAAATAAAAAGAAAACAGATAGACAAGATGAATCACTTGGTTCCGACTCGTATCTAGTGTAACCTTTGATTATTTCCGCACTTTTGCACTATTTTAAGAGATTATCTTAGTTATTGTAGTAGGCCCCTCTTTTGAAGGTGACGTTACCCTCACCCCAGTAGTTTGAGTCAGCAAGGATACAATCCTAAAAAAGTGGATTATTGGAAGATAATTAATTAAGTTATTAATGCAAATTATGGTAGGCCCCTCTTTTGGAGGTGACGTTACCCTCGACTAAGTAGTCTGAGTCAGCAGGGATACAGTCCTAAATAGCCGGGTTATAGTATTAATAGTAGTTAACTTATGAGGGGGTCAAAGAGTTTGGACCTCCGCCATCCAATACCGTTAAGTATTGAAGGAGGTCATACTAAATTTGACCCAGGTCCATTGCAGGACCTCTAAACGCTGAACAATGGCAAGACCTTTACCAAACCGTTCCCTTAACCCCCGACCAGGTAGCCAACATACCTCCATATAGACCGTGGAGATATGAATGGTGAAAATCTTTTATTTTATATAGACAGTAAAATAATGCCAAGACACCACGGACAAACGATAAGGAAAGATCACCTTCAACATAAGCAACTAGTTATTAAAGTCATTAATACAAAACCAAGTAAAAAGTGCGAAAAGATTAGAAATAAAAAGTATTACACTAGACACTTTGTCTTCACCAAGTGATGTAAGAGACTTAGGCAAACATAGCCTTGATTGTCAAGAACTCTTACGATCAATCTTGGATCCCGAGACGACTCACACACTCTACGATGGACAATGGATGATGGTGGTGGATGATGGTGTTATGGTGGTGGTGGGTGGTGGGTGAAGTGTGAGAGAGGTGGTGTGCCAAGGGATGGTTTGAGCTTTAGCCAAGAACTTCTATTTATAGGCTTAACAGAAGCTCGGGCACGGCCCCGTGTCCAGTGGGCACGACCCCGTGTCCACATCCTTCTCTTTCTTCATTTAATGCAGTTTTGTCTTTTTAGTTGACCACGCCCCCGTGTCCGCTGAGCACGACCCCGTGGTGCAGAAGAATCTTTGTACTATGCAGATTTGCTGGATTGTGCGAATCTTATAGTTGACCACGGCCCCGTGTCCGCTGAGCACGGCCCCGTGGTGGGCAATAGAAGCTTCTACCACTTTGTCTTTTCTGCTGACACTTGGGCACGCCCCCGTGTTGGCTGAGCACGGGGCGTGTTCAGGCTTCTGATCTCTTGTTTTGCTTGGGAAGATGTTGTCGTGGGGTCGGGCATGTCACGTCTTGTTCCTTTTCTTGTATTTATGTTAGATTTTGATGTCTTTTTGCTTCTTTTGTTAATTTGAGCTCATTTAATCCTGAAAATACAAAAGGAAGACAAAAGCACACTTTTTCCAACATTAGTACTAAAAAAGGGTTAGTTTTATGCCTCATTTGATGAAATTTATATGTTGCATTTTTAACACATCAGTTACTAAGTTACCCAAAACCAGAAAAGGTAATGATGCGATTTGGGTAATTGTGGATCGATTAACCAAATCAGCTCATTTTCTACCCATGAAAGAAACCTTTAGCATGGAAAGGTTAGCCAAGTTGTATGTAGATGAAGTTGTATCCTTACATGGAGTTCCACTCTCTATTGTATCAGACAATGATAGTCGTTTCACTTCCCATTTTTGGAAAAGTTTCCAAAAAGCAATGGGAACCCGACTAAATTTAAGTACTGCATACCATCCTCAAACAGATGGACAAAGTGAAAGGACGATCCAAACTTTGGAAGACATGCTTAGGGCATGTGTGATTGATTTTGGTGGGAATTGGGACAATCATTTACCCTTAATTGAATTCTCCTATAACAATAGTTATCATTCAAGCATCGAAGCTGCCCCATTCGAAGCACTATACGGACGTAAGTGTAGAACTCCAGTCTGTTGGGCAGAGATAGGAGAAAGTCAATTGACAGGACCTGAAATTGTGCAAGAAATGACCGACAAGATTACTCAAATCAAGGAAAGACTCAAGATGGCTCGAGATCGCCAGAAGAGTTATGCAGACAATAGGCGTAAGCCGTTAGAATTTCAAATTGGAGACAAGGTTATCTTAAAAGTTTCTCCTTGGAAAGGAGTAGTTCGGTTCGGTAAGAAAGGAAAGCTAAGTCCAAGGTACGTAGGACCATTCCCAATAGTCCAACGTATAGGACCAGTCGCTTATCGCTTACAACTACCAGAGGAGCTAGCTGGAGTACATGACGTATTTCATGTATCAAATCTCAAGAAATGTTTATATGACGAATCCTTGGTAGTACCTCTTCAAGATATAGAGGTAAAAGAAAAGCTAAAATTTGTTGAGAAACCTCTTCAGATAGAAGACAGAAAGATCAAGTTTCTCAAACACAAAAGATTGGTATTAGTTAAAGTCAAGTGGGATTCAAAGAGAGGACCCGAGTACACTTGGGAGCTGGAATCGGAGATGAAGCGAAAGTATCCTCACTTATTTCAGTGAATCTCGAGGATGTAAGGACTCTAAAAAATGTCCCAAATTTACCCGTAAGTAAAAACCCGGACCCCTGAAACCATATCGTGCATCAAAAATCAAGAAATCAAGAATTATGGTCTTCAGGCGGGCCGCGTAAGGATCAAGCTTAAGTTGACACGGGCCGCGTCAAAGTTGGGTTGACCGGATAAGCGTTCCGGATCCACGTGGCATCCACCTGGCGACCCTTCTCGTAACCCAGCAAACCTACACGTAGACTAGGTGGCTACGCGGACCGCGTAAAGTTGGGCTTAGGGCTCACGCGGGCCGCGTGAGACCCAAATTTCAGCTATAAATAAAACTGAGTAGGGGCAATTCATCTGTGTCAAAACCAAAGTTCAAAAACGAATTCTCACTGCTTCAAAGTCGAAATTTCAATTAATATAGGGAGGCGCTGCTACGATACAGGGTATTAACTCGATCGCTGCTACGATTCAATGTCCGATCGATTGAAACTATCCAATGGATGTTTAAGTGCTGCCCACATTAGGGTTATGCTTTGTCATTCGTCGTGAATTCGATGGATGTTTAAGTATCGCACTTTGTCATTCGTTGTGAGGGTTTAATCTCGTGAGTTATCGTAAATGTTGTATTAGTTACTGACCTAGTTCGTGTGCATGTTATTTAAATTAGGTTACAAAGGCTAATCAGTAGGCTAAACTCTGCCCGTATAAATCTGCAATGTGAGTTATTCTCTTTTATCAAAAGTATTTTTCAATACTCCATTTTCAAAAGTTATAATTACAGGGAGTAAGTCGTGGTTATCTTGAATCACTGGCTAGTGGGGTATTGTGCACATTACTAATTTCTCACGGGTTAGGCTAATAAATCCTAACAGTGATAAACGTCACTACTTGGGGAAAGACCCAATAGTGGTATGACCATCGTCACCAGGTGACACGGCGCAAGATAAAAATAAGATAGAAGCCATTGTAATCGCTCTTATGCTGTAATTAATAACTAATGTGTCATTTTACATACTGGAATAACTCGCTAGCATTTCCCCGCTGATAAAATATTTTTAAAACATGTTTCAGGCGACCTGCTATAAATCAAGAAAAACGTGCTACGGAGCACTAACAAGCTTGAAGAGGTGGCTCAGTTAAAATGAATAAACATGTTTTAATAAATCAGGGAATTTACTTGTGAAATTCCTCTATTGTAAATTAACGGGGTTTATCTCGAATAATGAAATAAAATATTCGGGCAATTTTGAGTTTTTGAAAAGATCCTGTAAAATCTTCCGCTGTCGCATCATAGATACCACGTGTTCCACACAAAAACAAACTACAACTTTGATTGTTGGTTATCAATAGCTGTTTAACAAACATAATGAAATAAATAAGCGATAAACGGAAAGGGAAAGAAAATTCACCTCAACCGATACAAATAAGATATGAAATCGATGCTCAAAACCTATAACGGATAAAAACCTACATGTATCCATCAATCGTGTATCATTTAGAAAGGAATCAGGTATGTACATTTACCTTCAAATTTGTAGTTCAGTGGGAATTTCACAACAGGTTGTCACCTACACAAATGATGAAACAAAACTCAATCAATCTGATTGAACAAATGAAATTGCTCACATTAAGTCATTGTCACCACCGATTGGATTCCAAACCACCTGCAACACCATCGTTGTTGCTTCTAACCCAAATAACACTGCCACCACCGTATAATGTTACAGAAGAACCCTAGCCATCGCTAGAGCCCGAGTGTCAGAACACAATCATCGCTGCTTCCATGAAACCCCAAGTTCACCCTCTGACTTTAACCATTGCAGTTCATCGGAGACATGGCTGTTCTTCCAAAAGGCACACCGCCGCCACCTGTTTGACCAAATTACCACCACCATTAGACTCCTCATCTTCCATTCTGTGGGTAGAAGTGGTGCTAGCGCCGGAAGTCGTACTGCCGTCAATCGCCATGGGCGACTAATACCGTTCCTTATCTAATTGGAAATGTTTTTCCCTCTGAGCTGCTGCTATTCCGATGACTGTGGTTGTCTGATTGTAGGCGGTGTTCCGATCACGATTGAAGGTTGGGTAAACCTAAACGACGTCTCTCTCTCTCTCTATGTATGTGTGTAGGCCTTTTCAAATACATTCCAAGAGGCAGGAGTGGTAAAAGGACAAAAGCAAAAGGCTCGGTGGTAAATCTAGAAACTCACAAAAATTCACTGGCGCAAACATACGTTATGTTTTGATATATATAATGTGACAACCCGTACTTCTGAGGTTAGCACCGTTATACTAATCTTATATAATTGCATGAACGTGTGTGATGAATTAATTACACTTGTCTAATGTATTTTATATAAGCAAATACTTGAAGCCAAATTCTTATCGTGTTGAACCAACCCGAACCGTTTAAACTATAACTTGAGTAGTATATGTGTTATATTAGTTGGTGATAAGTATACTCTAAATATTGTTTGAATTTAATAGTAAAAAAAATATTAATTATTATGTATGTATGTATTTAGATATCCATCGCAGCCACATCTTTTCCCCATCTTCTTATTCTTTCAATACACCCTAATTTGTCAACAGCCCAATACCCTCACATTAGGCTCAAGCCCATTATCGGCCATAGTGAACCGCCCCAAGATTTTTAGTATATGTATACGTATTATGCATGGTTCAATTTAAGAACTCTAAACCACAAAATAACAAACCCTAAAGCATCCCCTGAAGTCGACGGCAACCAAGGGTATCTCGTCCATCACGTCTAACAGTCGTCATACCTCGGCTAGGTTAGTATATTTTGGCTTATGTTAATTCTTGTTATGTTAATTCTTGTTTGATCGCTCCCATCTACGTGAAATACGTGTTAGTAATGCCATGGTTAGATGATTATTAATTGTGTTAATGTGTAATCATGACAACAAGCATAGACGGTTAAGAGGCTACGTGAATTAAGGCATGGGCGAGTTATAATGTTTGCATAATGAACCATCAATAATATTCATAAGATACATAGGGATGAACTGTTGATGAATTGAATCATGTCAAGAATAAGTGGTGTTGTTTATTGATCTTGATTTATGTGTGAACTAATTAACAAAAGTTGTATATATGTATGTTATGAACAAGGTGCACAATTAACAAGATCCAATCGTGAGAAAATTAATGTATGACTAGGGTATTGAATAAATGATATGAAGCTAGGGTTGTATGATGATAGGACAGTTCTTAATGATTTGATAGTGAGGATAACCATGAACAAGGAATTGGCGGCCCATGTGGGTGTATAAAGTCTTGATTTAATCAACCCATGTGCATATCTCATTAATGTTGTCAATATAGTCAAAGGTAGTCATAGGGGATTAATTAATTAATGAGAGGGTGTTAGGTGGTTTGGTTGAACTGATTGTGCTAATTGTTGTAACTATTGATTAGTTTAGAGCATGTAAACTGCGAACTTGGGATTGATGCTTGTTCTGGATGTACACGAGTTTATTGATTGACAATGTATCATTGCTGAAACTAGGATTTCATAATTTAGTGTGTTAATTGAATTTGTTTATAATGTGGGCCGATACATGTTAACTGGATTATAAGGGTTATTAGTTGGGCCGCATATAAATGTTGGACACTCACATACATATAAATTGATTTATTGGTTTGGGTAGTAAATAATGGACCTTATGGATTAAATGGTGGGCCGAGAAACCTTGATAGATGGGCCGATAATTACTATCAAATGAGTTGGTCAAACTAGGGAATATGGTTTGGTTATTTGTCGTTCATAGATTGAATTGTTTGTGTTCTATAAGCCACTAATTTACATGTATAGTACAATATGGGAATTGGGTTTTGTCAGAACATGTGCTAGCATGGGGACCCGAATTTAATAGGTAATATACTAGTCACACACCTCTGATTGCAAGTGGAAAGCATGATCCCATCATGGGTTAAATAAAAAGTCAGTGGATTGTGAATTGGTGGTTCAAATTTTGTATAGGAATTATAAGTCCCTGTCGATTATATATGTTAATTGTTATTACTTGAACTATATATGTGATACTTATACATTAAATTGTGTGGTATGTGATTAAGGAATACGTGAATTACTCATACGTGAAATATGTAGTATATGTGCACATGAAATTGATTGTTGTCGGTAACAATGATAGGACGTACTTGATCAATTGACAAACGAGTAATTAGTCAAACCGAGCAAACCAAGGTGAGTTCACACTTTTCACAAGGCATGGGATTCCCAGGGGTTGGGAATGGGTAAAGGATTGAAACCGAAACTGCGTGATTTCCTGTTTTGGAACACGTACACACCCTCTTTATTGAAGGGTGACAACACGAAATAAGGATATGATCGGAACCTGCGTAATCCTGCTTTGGGAATTACGTACACACCCTCTTATTTGAAGGGTGACAACACTGATGCTAGACCAAAACTCTCTATCATGAAGTCCCTCCTTTTATATCGACTTAATCGCCGGGCCAATGGCGAGCGGGTCATTAGTTAGATAGCGCTATTTAGGTTTGACAAGCCTCACACCGTGCCGCAGAGGACGGGCGTGAACTAATGGATCTGGGCACTAGTCAATGATGATAGACATTGACGTCAGGGCACCAACTTACTTTAGTCAGTGGTCGATATGGTAAACAGGTCTAGTGGTTAACATGGGGAAGCCCCCACCAACTATGGATATGTTTGGAAAACAGGGTAAACTGATTAACTTACAACTTACAAATGAATTCCTGGTTTTTGAAACAACTTAACAATGAACACCAACTGTGAACTCGCTCAACTTTGTTGTTGACTCGTTGTTACATGCCTTGCAGGTCGTTAGGTGCTTATGGAGCTTGCTCAGGGAGGAGTGGTCGTTGTGGGACTTGGACTGTTGAGTTCCAAGTTAAACATTTAAACTTTAACAACTTATGTTTTGGTTTTAAATTTTATGCTTCCGCTGTTAACTTGAAGTTGGTTATTTTCTTTTGATCACCAATTATATTGTGTGGTTGGACTTTTAATTTACTCTACTATATTGTTCAATATGATTGGTGGCTTGATCCTGGTCAGTCACGCTCCCAAGCGGTGATACTCCGCGGGTGGATTTTGGGGGTGTGACATATAATAATAATGACAATGGCATTTGTTTGCTTTCTCACTTTAAAATGAAACCCTCTATCTCCACCGTCACAATACCACCTCCATTTCTCTCTCTTAAAACTCTGAATGAAGGAGAGGAAGAAAGGGTGAACCACTACAGCCATGTTTCCGGCAGCAACGACGGGGGGCGGCTGCGGTCGTTCCGGTGCCTTAGGGTTCTGACGTTGATAGTAAATAGCTCCATGACGGCGAAGGTTATGAACTTTGATGTCGATGAAGATGAGTTAGAAAGGTAGATTTGGTGTCATGCAGTCGAATTTTGGGCATATCGGCGGTGGTAACGGGTTATCCTCAGTCTTCCGTGTATTAGGTAATATCTGATTACCTTTGAGTTCATTTTCTTGTTACTTTGTTTTTTCCATGACCTAATTTCGTCCGACGGCTGTTGATTAGATCCGTGACGGTTGTAAATGGTGAATCGAGGCTGGATTAGATCCCGGCAGGAGTCACGATATGCTAAACAATGGGGGTATTAGCATAAAGCCCTTCAACCCCATTGGTAGTGAAAGCGATGGTGCTACTAAGCGAAAACCACCGTCAAGAGGAGCCTCACACAGCTTAGGTTACTTTCAAATCTTGAAAAGACTTTTGGTTTGGTTTCTCTTGGTGCAGTGTATGTTTATCAGAAGTCAGAACCTAATTAGGCTTCGCTCCTTTTTTTCTACTAGGCGTGGCAACTTCGGTTGCAGGCGTGGCGGCACAGGGCCGTCCTTTCTTGATGATGGCGATGATGAGTTTTGCATCTGATTCTTTTCGTTTTGCAAGTAGAAAATTTCAGTCGTTGCTGTTATCTTTTAAATTCTTTTTGTTGTGTATTTTATTTCTTTTTTATACTTTCATGTAGTGATTGTTTTTAAATTTGTTTTTTATGTTTAAATTCTGGCTGGCGGTGATTGTTGATATTTGAGGTTGTGATTATCGGAGTAAAGCCAACCTTCGTTGTCGGATATCTGAGCCTCTATGATGTACATTTGAACTTTGGTTGTAGATAATTTCGTGGCTATGATGATTTGTCTGCGCCGCTCTGTATAATTTTCGTGGCTGCTGATTGATTTTGTATTCGACTTTGCACACTTACTGAAGGTGCGTAGTGTCGCTCGAGAGTGTAATCGGAGGTATGGGCATGTATGAGGTTTATAAAGTTAACCTCTTCCTGTTTATTGTTATAAAAATATTGCAATACACATGGACACAATATTCATTATATTGATGCTTTAATTTTCCAGTTGGTATTGCTTTAATTTACTAATAGTGGTATCTTTTGTATACCATAATTCCTGATGTTCATGCATAATTTCATAAAGTTTTTTGTGCAAAGCTTTGGAAGCTATAAAGCCAAGTGTCTCCTGCTGCAGCGCCCGATTGTTATCGATATGTCAACAAAGTAGAACATCTAGCCATTTCATGATAAGTTTATTAGTAATACGGAATATTGCAGCATGCATTTTTGCTTCATCATGTTGAGTTTTGTTTGTTGCTTTTTGGTCAAATTGTAGTAACATAACTTGTAAACACAACATTTAATTTAGCACTTTTGTACAACTTATGTAGCTAGCTTTAGTGTCCCGCCGCATATGCGGCGGGTACTAATTCTAGTATAATCTAAAACATAAATATCCAATTACTATAACACCATGCTTAATGGGCTTGATAATGCCCAAACACCACCCCTTGGATATTATATGAGCATGAAGAGGGAGAGACGTTTCTAGCATAATGTTAAATGAGAATAGAAAAAATTAGAAAATAATAAATAAAAGAGCATTAAGGTGCGTTGGCTATTACACATTGTTTGAAATAACATTACGGTGTTTATGGTGAAAAATCTGAGTTAAATGGTTGACCTAAGGAGATGTCAAGTTAGTGACTGTTTGACAACTTCTGAATGGTTAAGTGCTGAACCAGTAAATGGTCTGAACCATTAAGTGTTGAACCAGTAAGATGTCTGAACCATTAAGAGCCGGTATAATGCTCAACCATTCAGAGACAAATGTCTGACCAATTCAGATTAGAAGTCTTAACCATTCAGACTAAGGGGTTGTTTGGCAACATCTGAATGGTTAAGTGCTGAACCAGTAAGAGGTCTGAACCATTAAGTGTTGAACCAGTAAGAGGTCTGAACCATTAAAAGCTTGTATAATGCTTAATCGTTCAGATGCAAATGTCTGACCAATTCAGATTAGAGGTCTTAACCATTCAGACTCTGTATAAATCTTAACCATTCAGAGGCAAATGTCTGAGTCTGAACCATTAAATGCTAAACCAGTAAGAACTCTGAACCATTAAGAGCCTCATTAAAAGGTAAACAAGCAGCCCTAAGTATAATAATTAACCATTCAAAGATTGATAATGAAACCTGAAATCCGATTTGTCGTAATACGATCTGATAAAAAGCATTCAACTTTAGGAATTAGGAGCGAAAGGGGTAGTGTTAAACCTCTAAAAGATTCAAACCCTAGAAGAAAAATGGGGGTTTCCCCTTTCGTTGGAATCGCCATTACGATCGCTTTGATTTCTCTATTTTTCGCATTATATCCACTCACGTATCCTCATCCTGCATCACCATCACCCTCATCCTTTGTATGTATAACTTAAATTTTGTAATTTCACTTTCATTCATTCATTTTTTAACTATATTTCAAGTTAAGCCTGTTTATGAGATCAATTCTCTTCGTGATTATTGATGAAAGATTTATTAATTAGTGGCTTTAATTTATTGATTTTAACAAAAGTTTGATCACCACACCTTGTATGTTAATTTATTTTCATTTACTTACTACATTATTATTTTTATAAATTTATCTGCCAGAGATTGTTTACAGTAGAAGATCTGGCTATATACAACGGGACCAATGATGGCTTGCCCATCTTGTTAGGAATTCTCGGGTACTCTTTCTTTCTGTTTGATCAGTATTCCTAGATTGAAATAGGAACGGTTAGGTTTTTGGTTTCAAATTTGAAATATTTGTTTAGCTTCTGGCTATTGCTGCTGTTATAGCTATTATGTGGTATTTCATTAGGTTTAATTTTGAGTTGGTCAAAACTTTATAACCGGTTTCAATTGGTTAGGTTTACGCAGGAATATTGATGATGATTGTATGCGTCTGGTGTTAACTTGTCTGTATCATTGTATGCATCTGGCGGTTATTAAATTGGACCATATTAATGTATATTATTACCGACGATGATTAAAGAATGTAGTATCACTGGTTGATGAGCATGGTTTGCTAAATTTAAAACTAGACCTGCTGCACATGCAAATGTAAATCTATCGTTATGTTTTGCAAATTACTTAATCGTGTGTGGTATTTACTATTTAGATTCTAATAATTACATCTACATCTTATTATGTGCAATAATTTCAATCACAGTTATTTGCAGGTATTTGTCTAAAACCAATCCGGAACTAATATCACTTTCATTGAATATGTACGCTGGTGGAGTCACTGATCAGATATCCATCAGCACTGTTTATTCGAAGTTCATCCCTTTATTCATTGAAGGAGGGGATGCTTTTTTTGTATAATTTTTTTTTTCAAGTTACAACCAAACCATAAATTTTTTGTATCGAAACCTGAGATAACTATGATTGAAATAGTTCATTTGGCCATAACATTTGTAGTGAGACTAAATTTTAGTAGGGTTGATTGTTGCAGATTACTGACTTTTGAATGCTAGCTAAATGAACCAATATCATGATACTTTATGACTCATTGACTTGCCATTTTGTTTTCTTACTTTTTCTTTATGGGAGTTTGGTAATTATGGATTTATGTCCATGGAACATCAGGTCAGTGTTTGACGTGACAAAAGGGAAATCTCATTATGGGAAGGGAGGTGGCTACAATCACTTTTCCGGAAGGTTTATATCTTTTTTCATTATTATTTTCACATGTATTCATCAAAGAAATTACACTAGTGATTTGAATAAAACCATAGTAATCTTTTATGTTAAATGTCTCAGAAATGGTGTTACACTTTCATCACTTCATGTCAATAAAGTTATGCAAGCTAAACTAAATGACTGAACTTTAAGAGTTCTAATGACTATAAACTCGGTTGACTTTAAGCGAACTTAATTAAAAGTTTAGGTTTATACTTAATTATCTTTGGGTAATCGACTTGTTTCAGAGTTGATTATAAGTTTGTATGACACCTGCCGTCCTTTCATTTTATCTTATAATTAATTATGTTTGTTCCTTCTACCCTTTCTATTTCAGAGATGCATCCAGGGCATTTGTTTCCGGAAACTTCACAGGTACATTTGTCAATTCTTGTCAAACAATGCATTTTATATTTAGGATGGCAATTTGCAAGTAATAGAAAAAAAATATGAATTTTGCATAATTCAAGTAACAAGTTCCTGAAGAATTTATCATCGACAACTTACATATATTATCTTTGGTTTTTATTATTTAATGGATCCAGGAGATGGACTTACCGACTCTTTGGTTGGTTTATCTAGCACCGAGGTAATTAATGTCTAGTTTCTCTAATCTACTAATAATGATTTTCTGACGACTGTCATAATGAACATATTTTGATGATAACTTTTTTTTATCCTTCTATCTTCTTATAGGTGAAGAGTGTAGTTGAATGGAGAGACTTCTATACCAGGACATACATGTAAGTGTATAATCTTTTCTGTATAATGGTTGTCAATTGAAAAATGTAAATAATTCTACGATTCTTGAGTAACTTGCCCTGTATAATGGCTATATTTGTTCGGCTAATCAACAGACCCGTCGGCAAGTTAGTTGGCAGATATTATGACAGTGACGGCAACCCCACAAAGTATCTTAAAGTAGTAGAAGCAAAGGCAGCAAGAGGTGCACAGTTAATTGAAAAGCAAAAGAAGGAAGAAGCCAAAGTACCTGGCTGCAATTCAAAATGGAGCCAGGATGAAGGTTCTGAGGTATGCTCATTGGCACTTTAGTTACTTATTTGACCTTTGAGGTCAACTATAGTTCATCTGAAATTCAAAGTTATGTGGATTTATCACATCAATAACTCCATACTTTTGCTTGTTGGTATTTGTTATCAACGCCACTGCGTATGTCGGTTAAAAAGTGTACTTAGAATACAAAATTGATATTGTTATTGGAAATTCAAAGCGTGTTTGTTTGACTCCAGAAGTCAAAAGTAAGAAAATGGTAACTTTGTGTGTTGGTGTTGTGGCAGGTGTGGTGCGACACTGGATACCCACGGCTCGTTCAGAGACCGCTAGAAATAGCATTGACGGGAAAAATGAGCAAACGTTGTGCGTGTTATAATGAAACAGATTTGGACCAACCAGGTTTAGAAGTTTATGAAGGATGTGGTTTCTTATCTAAATCTTGTCGTCTGTAATTGTCGTTAGGTTAGATGGGGGTTTTACTCTATACAAGTTTTGATTATTTGTATGTCACTATAGGAAACTTTTCGACTTGTATGGTATTTCTGACGTTATTGGAAGACCACATTTACTTTGTTAATAGTCAAACATCATCTATGGCGACAGAAACATGTGAGTCTTACTGTTTTAAGGCTTATATTTTGTGATGCACTTTGGGTCTTTATGTAGGCATAAAGCACTCACCCATTAACAAAAGTGATTTAAATATGGGTTTATGTTGCGTCTACCTATATAATATTAATAGTTTAATACACGTGGTTTATTTGAATGTGATAAAAATAAAAGATTTGGGGATTAAATCATCTTAAAGAGATGTGTTAAGTTGGTAAAATAATACACAAGCTTAACAAAACTAGATTCATAAATCAATCACCATCTTCAAAGAAAATATACTATTTTATCAATTTTTCTAAATTTCACTTGACACCTCTACTCTTCTAAATTTCACGACTCATTCATGGATACAAATGTTTAACAAGATCACAGAAATAGTCATATTGACTAACAGAATTAACAAAATCGACATTGACTTTCAGCTTTTACCAAAATAGACATGTTCAAAAGGACCAATCATTATATGATAAACAGGATCCGCTGGCTAAGACGACTAAGGCTTAGCTGACACAAAACCTAACGGTGAAGTACAAAGAGGTCCAAATAGTAGTCATTTAAATTAAAACATGCATACAAAGTGCGTTGAATTTAGCCGACAACTAGGATTTAGCCCCCTACTTGTTTATCCGCCGGTTAAATTTTGCTCACGATTTATACGTGTATAATTTTGGTACATGTTTACACCATTGTACTTTTCAAGGTTTTTTTGTGCCGGCTAAGTTCTAGCCGTCTTAGCAGATCTTATTTCCATCTCTTAATTGGTTGATTTGAACATGTCTATTTGGCAAAGGCTAAAATTCATGTCTATTTTGTTAATTTTGTCATTTACGAAAAAAAATAATTATTATAATAATAATAACAAAAAATTAAAAATAAAAACAAACTAAGCCACCAATGATCTCTTGGCCTAGTGGGAGGTGGGAAGCTTTGCTTCTCTTGGAGGTCCTGGGTTCAAGTCCAGGCAAGGGGGTTTTATACTAACTTGGTGATACTAACTACTAACCCGGTTAGCGATATCCTAACCGTACGCCGTTCAAAAAAAAAACAAACTAAGCCAGAAGATTTATAACAGACGTAGCTTCTCCACTTGCTAAACACATCCAATGTTGAATGCTGCATTATTATGCAAAAACGGTAATCTAACCACCTTGCTCGAAAGCTGCAAATCATTCCGCCACTTCAAACAATTGCATTCCATAATAATCACATCTGGGGTTCCTCTCACTCAAGAACACATATTCACATCAAGATTCCTCTCATTTGCAGCCACTTCACCCAACAACATAGACTATGCATACACCATTTTTCTCCAGTTACCTAACCCAACTATCTTCAACTATAACACCCTCATTAGAGCTTACTCCAAAAGCAAAAATCCCAACAAATCAGTTTCAGTTTTCATTCATATGTTGCGGGTTGGTGTAGCCCCAGATCACTTAACTTATCCGTTTTTGACGAAGGCTGCGTCGCATTTACAGGAAGTCCGGCTTGGGTTATCGGTTCACGGGCGGGTTGTGAGAGATGGGTTTGAGGCGGATAGGTTTGTTAAGAACTCTTTGATTCATTTTGCGGGGTCGTTTAAGGAAGCGGTGTATGCACGCAAGTTGTTCGATGAAATGCCGAACAGAAACTTGGTTTCGTGGAACTCGATTTTGGATTGTTATGTTAAGTGTAGGGAAGTGGTGTTGGCAAGGGAAGTGTTTGATGCGATGCCGGAGTGGGATGTCGTGTCATGGAGCTCTATGATTGATGGGTATGTTAAGGGTGGTGAGTATTATGAAGCGCTAGATGTTTTTCAAAAGATGTGTGGATCGGGTGTTGATGCGAATGAGGTGACGATGGTGAGTGTGTTGGGTGCGTGTGCTCATTTAGGTGCGCTTGAGCAAGGGATCATGATGCATCAATACATTACCGACAAAAGAATAACGTTAACTTTGGTGTTACGAACTTCACTCGTGGATATGTATGCTAAATGTGGAGCGATCGATAAGGCGCTAACGGTGTTTCGTGGGGCTTCAATGAAGCAAACGGATGTTTTAATTTGGAATGCAATGATCGGTGGGCTTGCTACACATGGGTTCGTTCACGAATCGCTTAGTATGTTTACAGAAATGCAGAATGTCGGTATTGCCCCTGACGAGATCACATACTTATGCATACTATGTGCTTGTGCTCATGGCGGTTTAGTAAATGAAGCTTGGTACTATTTCAACTGTCTTACTCAAAACGGTATGAACCCAAAAACCGAACATTATGCTTGCATGATCGATGCATTAGCACGAGCGGGACAACTCACAGAAGCATATACGTTTTTAACTCAAATGCCTATGGAACCAACGGCTTCCATGTTAGGAGCACTTTTCAACGGCTGCATCAACCATAGGAATCTCGATCTTGCCGAATTAGTGGGAAAGAAGCTTCTTGAATTAGAGCCTGATCACGATGGGAGATACGTCGGTTTATCAAACGTTTATGCGGTGGGATCAAGCCAGAACATTAAGAGAGGCAATGGAGAAGAGGGGTGTGAAGAAATCGCCAGGATGGAGTTTCGTGGAGATTCTTGGATCGACTCACAAGTTCATCGCTCATGATAAAACACACCCTCAATCCGAACAAATATACGACATAATGAATTTTATTGCGAAACAGTTGACTGAAGCAGATATCGAAGATATTGAAATGTCACAACATGATTGCATTTTTAATATTGTAGATGTGTAATCGGACATTTTTTGCAATAACAAAAACATTTAACTTATATATTAGCATTGAACTATACACCGCAACATCGATATCCCACATTGATCAAACAGAATAATACGATCGATACCTAGCGAACTAGTCATTTACATACGAGAAATCAACAATGGCACAGAAGCGAGAGTATCTTCACCCATTACGGGCTGGAAAAGATCTAACCCGCCATAACGCTCAAGAACCCGCATTCGGCAGTCCTCTGCAGCCATTAATCCGGTCGAGTAGGCTCCGTGTACTGACCCGGGGTAGTCAGCACTTGTCGCTTCCCCTGCGAAAAATAAATTATCCACGGGGATCCTTAGCTTGTCATATAGCTCATGAGGTTTCCCGACGATGTTATAGCTATATGAACCTAGTGAATTTACGTCACTGCCCCAATGCGAAACCAGATATTGAATCTGCATACAACAAGACACCGATAAAGATAAACTTTTAAGAAATTCAAAATATGTGAATGAAAGTTGATTTTCAAATGTATAGTTACCGGTTCAGAAGCACCAGGAAGAATATTTCTAAGCTGTGAAAAAGCAAAACTAGCGGCAGCCTCATCCGACATTTTCTCAATGTCGTTTGCCAGCTGTCCTGCGGGCATGTAAACAAGCACCGGATGACCCGTAGCCTTGTGAAGATTAAGAAAGTAACTACATCCGTGCGTAGTTTCAGCAACCACTCCTAAAAACTCTACGTTTGGCCAAAACACTTTTTCGAAATGCAAAGCGATCTTGTTCTCGATTCCAACTCCAAGGTCAGCTATGGCTTCTTCCTTCCACTCGGGTAGTCTTGGCTCGAAACTAATGGTATTTGACTTTAAAACACCAAGCGGGACCGCCACTATGGCTGCATCCGCAAAGAATGTTTTACCATTATCGATGGTTACCTTCACACCATTAGTGCGCCTGGTTATCTTCTTTACCCTTTAAAAACAATAAACAGATCGCGTAAGAGGTACGCGCGCATATCCACATAATGATATATCGACCTTTTACTTTACCTGTGACCCAAGTAAATATCGAGGCCTTTAGCAAGAGTGTTTATAACTGGTTGGTAACCCCGGACCATAAGTCCATGCCCGCCTGGAAGAAGCACTTCCTGTGCATCAAACAACACGAATAAGACGTTAGAGTGTTAGACGACACGTTTAACTACTTTAAAAAGAAAATGAAAAGTAGAAAAACAAAAATTAACCTTATCCCAGCATTTAAGCGATATGGTATCGGCATCAGCCGAAAACCACCCTTCCATTCGACACAAGTACCACTGTAACACTTTATGAGCAAGTCCCTCCAGCCTGTAAAAATTGTAACTTTTACATATTGTCATGATTATTTATCTGATTACGAAAATCATCATGGTAAGTTTTGAACTTTTGATTAACCTTAGTTTTGGGTTTCTTTCAAACACGATTGACATCGCGTGACGTATAGACGTGTCTTCACTAAACTCTTCTCTAACTTTATTTGTCTGCACAAATATGACCAAACCAGTCAATCAAAAAGTACTGCTAGTGCTTAATATCGCGGTCACTTAAAAAAAACTAAGCATACCTCCTCTAATATGATTTCAAATGTCTCCCCGACCTGCGAGACTAGTTCTTGAGGAACTTGATTCCCATCCGTGTCAAATAAGGCATAACTAAAGAAAAAAAATACATCTATAACTATAAATCTTGTATAAACTATGTAGTTTGCCGGTTACAACTGTATCAACCGCTTTAACTGTTTTAAAAATCTTAATCTTTATGTTACTTAGTTACTTACCTCTCCAAGTCATGATCATACAACACCGAGTTGTCACCGCTTGTACGATATAAAGGTAATCCAAGTCTCCCAATAACAGGAGCCAAGGGATTCTCCTTGCAAACACCATGCAACCTGCAGCATCATAATTCGTAAGCATATAGTTAATTAGTTACATACAAACAAGGTAGCGATCCTAAAAGATCTCCACCCTATTTGAGAAACTTGAGAAACATTACATTTCCCTAAGCTTTCCGTCATATACACTTACGTATAATTTAAAGTTGACTATATACATATATACGGGGTGGGGTTCTAGAGTGAACACTAGTGTATTTGCAAACCGAGTGAACAAATCCTGGCCATTGATCTACACACGTGTATGGCCAGGATCTCATCATCAAATCGTAAAATACACTAGTGTATTTCAACATCAAATCCTGGCCATTGATCTACACACGTGTATGGCCAAGATTAGTTCACTCAGTTCGCAAGGTACACTAGTGTTCACTCTTGAACCTAATCCTATACGTATATTGTCAAATCTTGAATTATACACATATGTATATAGTCAATTTTAAATTATACATATGTGTATATTACGAAAAAGTTTAGGGAAAATGTGTGGTCCAAAATACTTCTGAATTAGCCTAGTTCTTCCCACATGATCCTAACCCCATACAAATATATGTAAATAAATCAAGGATCTGTAACATGAGCTCTCACCAAGATGCCCCTAAATCTAGAGGAAAACCGAATGAGTAATCCGTACAAATTCGACCACCAATTCTTTCGCGAGACTCAAGTAAAACAACCTGAATACATAAACCGACAAACGGGTGGTCAGTAACATAGTAATATATCACCTTTCTTTAGATATGATTGAGCTTTGAAGCAAGTAGAGTACCCGAAATGAAGCATCGTGGAGAGCACGAGCAGCAGCTATGCCTGCAAGACCACCACCGATCACAATAACAGACGGTGAGCCCGAACGCCTTGTTTTCATGTTTAAATTAAAGTTTACTCCTGACTTATGATAAACTGATACTAGTTTTGAATATATTTAACTAGAATTCGAGGATTTATCGAATCAAAACCGGTAACAATGATGGAGAATGCAGGTGACAGTTACAGACAAGTGCATATGTGAAAGGTGAAAACAGTTGAAACAAATACAGTTGGGACTGAAAATGGATTAAAATATCAAAGTGTGATGGATGGAGGAATGAAGAAGACGATGAGAGGCGATAAATATGTGGTTGATTTTATAGGGGTAAAGAAACACATGAAATGCGTGGTTCCATTTCACTTGATTTGAGAATCTTTTTTATATTAATTAATATATATGTTATGTTTTGTGTATGGAAAATGTTAATAAGGTCGGTGGTAAGGAAAACTGCGTATCATAAGGCGGGCATAGTAACGTAACCGTTGGGTCAACGTCCGTTTGACTTCCATTCCATGCATCCAAAAGAGTTTCTTAACTTTATATTCAAATAAATGTTTTGGAAATCCCCCACTTGTGGCTTAGTGGTAGAAGACTTGGGTTTTCCGATAAAGACTCAAGTTTAATTCCCACTAGTGTCATATTGGGGTGGATATTGAGCAATAATGGTGATAAACCCACCGAGTAGGGTTCGATCCTGAGCCGCACCCCGATTTTCATCCGGCAGTTACTTCAGCGAGGCTTCTCGTGTGGAGGCAGTACGGTTTCCGTGGGAACGTTGTAACCAAGTCTGACCAACCCAGTGCAGGCCCGGTTAAGACAACTTAGTCTCGGCAGATCTTGTCTAGGGCCGCCGTTTAGGCGGTGTGACATTGGGTCACTCAAAAAGAAAGTCACCGTTCAAAAAAAATGTTTTGGAAAGCTTATTTACATGCAATTTAGACCAAGGGTGGAAGGGGCACTCCCCAAATGTTGGGGAGTGGTAAACTTTTTGTTTAGCCAATAACTTCATGTCATGTCAACTCCCCACTCCATTCCCCATTTTACACTTAAACACTAAAGATTATCAAACAGATGGGGTGTTTATTTTTGTTATTTATAGAAATTATGCATTAAAAATAAATAAAACATATACTAAACAAAATAAAACCATAATAAACCTATAATTACAATTACTTAAAAAAACACATTACATTAAAACTAGAAAATTAAGAAATAATAAACCTAAAATTTAGAAAGGGCATGGCCAATTATAATTTTTTGCGATATCCCTTTTCCGCGCTAGAATAAACGGCAACATCTCGGATGAAACATGGTTGTGTTACTTGGTAAACGTGTCCAAATCCCGATCATACATAAATTGTTTCATCGCCTCGCTTTGTTCCGCCACTAACGCTATGGTGTGTTCCCAACGTTTCTTTTTTATATTCGACAACTTTATCGCTCGTGCTTGTTTTGCTTATTTCATAAGGGTGTATTGTGAGAGCTTCTCGGTCAAAGTTGTTTCCGCTCTATCGGATGGTGTTGTTGCGGCTCTCTTATCTTTCTTTCACGGTCTTGTTAGTGAGGGGTCTACGTTTATGTCGGGTATGTCGCTAGTGAACTCAGTTCCCGGTGTACCCGCATTATAGTTACCCGAATCCGACGACTTTCTTTTTTTGCCCGAACTACCACTATCTTCACCCAACAATGGTACCGGGACCCATTTGTCATGTTTATTAACAACCTTCCACGCCTCAACATTATGAAAACCACTCGGATATTTTGATTGGTAATCTTTTAAAGCCCTATTCATGACATCGACGTCGCCACACCTACTACCACGAATACGATCCTACATATATAACAAATATAAAGTAAAATATAAAAAATAAAAAAATGTTATTGAATATATTTTATAAATTAAAAAAAAAATTATACCGCTTGTTGCCAAAGGCCGTTTAAGTAGTTTATCTTACTCAACATGGGGAGCCATTTTGAACGTACTTGATGAACGGTTCGTGTACTTCCGCTGACCGTTGCGTTGTAATGCTCGAGAACTTTTTTTCCAAAAATTGTCCGCTTTTTGTTGGTTGCCTTTTTTATTGTTTAAAGAACAATGAACCTATGCATTGGCTAAGGCCTCTTCTTGTTTTTCGTTTAAATTTGACGCTCCGCCTTGCCTCTCTTTTCTTTCGGCTCACTTGCTTCACCAACATCTTCGTCTTCAACCTCATATTCTACTTCGTCTTCGCCAATTTCTTCATCCAAATGTTGTGTTTCGGGGACAACCTCTACATCTTGGTCTTCATTGTCATCGTAGATCGGAAGTGAGCGCTCGACATTCTCTCTTGGTGATTGAATTGGCAGGGTCCTAAATGCAAACGGATCGAATGAGTTTTGCGATTCTATGGAGTATTCGTACATGCTGGGTGCGACCATCTTGGACCGTGTGGGTGTGAAAATATTTGTGTCAGAAAATTAGGTTGGGGTTGGGTGTTATAAAAAGTCGGTTCTGAAGGTTGGGGGAAAATATTGAGGTTGAGAGTTGTTGAATATCCGTATGGAGTTTGAACCGATGCACTAGGACCGCTAAAACCGCCTCGTCTCGTTTACGCCACGCGTCCTCTTGAGTTTGAACCCGATCCTCGACTAGCGAAACTTTTTTTCTTGGGTTCACCTTTGTTTTGTTTATCCATGGTGTGGTGTGTAGAAATTTTAGTGAGAGTGGTGTGTGAGATGAGTTAAATGTGTGGGTTTTAAATAAATAAAAAACATTTTTTTTTTAATTTTACAACTGTCACCCGCAAGTCCCAACGTTCCAAAAATTCATAACGGTCACATTTTCTTTTCGGTGAGTATACACCGATTTTGTGGGTCATCGATTACCGAAAGAAAGGTGGCGGCCCCTTGCCGCGCGACGAATAGGGTTACCGAAGGGGTCACCGAAGGTGCCCCTTCCACCCTAATGGGTGTTTACATGATGTTGCGGAAAACATAGACACTCTTATGGTGTGTATAGTTCATTTGTTTTGGTTATTACTGACAACCGAAGACGAAATCAAAGTTATCGGTCAGTCTATTTTATTAATCAATCGGTTTTTGATTAATCAGTTTTGTTTATTCGGTTAGATTGACGGTTTTTTGTTTGATTCATTTAATTTTAGTTAATAGTTAATACCAAACTTTGGCTAAAACTTTTGATTATAAATACATGAAATGGATATATAAATACATGAAACTGAATTATAATTACATGAAATGGAGATATAATGTAACGATACCGATACCGACTACCGAAAGATTAACATGGACCATTGGGACACCTTAGGCAAATCCCACATCGGCCGTGGCCAGGAGAGATCCCTGGTTCATAAGTAATCCATTGCCTCTTAAATCACCAACGTGTTTTGGGCTTAATGCTAGTGGGTGACCTCCTGGAAAGTCTCAACCAGGTCAACCAAAAACAAATCCGTGAATTCCTGAATGGGCAACCCATCAGGGGCAAATAGGACAATATTGGTGGTACGAGGGGCCGGATGTTACATATAACATATGATATGTATGAACCAGATGTATAAAAGACAGAAATATATAAAAACATGAATGGTTCGGTTCGGTTACTTTTGGTTAAACCGTGTTTTTTGTTAATTCAATTTTCAGTTAGTTCATTTTTTGTTGATTTCGGTTCGGTTTCGTCTATTTTTTGTTCGATTTCCATTAAGATTCAGTTATTGCTCACCCCTAGACACTGTTAATCACAAAACAGATCAATTTTTTTAATGAGTAAAGTGCAATTTGCGTCCTTGTAGGATATGGCGGTATCAACCTGAGTCTCTATTTTTTAAAAATGGATATTTGCATCCCTAGGATTTGGTTTTCGCTACAATTTTAGTCCTAGGGACGCTTATATCCATTTTTTTTAAAATAGTGACTTAGATTGATACCATCCACATACAACAAGAACACAAATTGCACTTTGCTCTTTTTTAAGTAAAGAAAAACTATAGCGATACTATACTATACTAAAGTTACAGTTAATAAATTGATTGTTTTTATGGTGTATTAAAAATAAATACTAAAGTACAAAAATATTATGGTCGTTTATAAATCGTGAGGACTTTTAGTTTTTTACAATGGGGATAACATGTAACTACTAATTAATTAACAAGAATTTGGTTAAAAATGAATGATTAAAGTATACTTAGTGTTTGAAAGAGTAATTTAGCCTATTTTAGATTTGTAACTTATGCATTAAATTTTAATAAGCTCTTAACTTCTAGAAATTTTGAAATGCCCCTCTTAAATGTATTATAACTAGTGAGATAATCGGCACGCTAGTGTGGGAATTCGATAAATTATTCGTTATGGTCGCGATACTCGCTCTAAGAACTCAAAGAAAAAAACCTAAAATATTGTTTAATAAAATTTATTTGAAAGCATAAGTAAAATTAGATGATCATCAATGATATGTTTGAGATTTAAAAAAAAAAGAAAAAAAATAATAAAAAGGAAAATAAAAAATCGAACTTACGATTTGCGAACGGTTATGATAACAATAGACTAAAAATAAATAAGGGAAAAAAAGTAAAAGAAAATAAAGTGATAGAATTTAAAAAAAATGAAAAAAATATTTTTATATAATTAAACTATAATAATATATATAAAGCATTTTTAAATCAAATATTATATAAACACTTGGTAAATAAATCATTAACTTTGTTTCACGCTTTATTTAATGATTTATAGATCATACGCACGAAATCCTAAAATTAGGAATTGACCATTCAAAATCTTAATCGTATTATAGATAACTAGGTTAGAATCCCGTGTATTACACGAGTTGAATAAATGTAATTTTATATACTAAATTAAAATAATTATTTTTTAAAAATCTCGTTTATTACACGGGTTTGAACAAATGTAATTTTATATATTAAATAATAAAAAAAATATCTCTAAAAACCATATGTATTACATGGATTGAATAAATGTAATTGTATAAACTATATAATAAAAAAATTATATCTTTATAAAACTCGTGTATTGTACGGCTTGAATAAATCTAATTATATATACTAAATAATAAAAAAAGTTATATCTTTAAAAACACTGTGTATTACAAGGGTTAAATAAGTGTAGTTTTGTAACCCTGTGTATTACACCAGTTGGATAAATGTAATTTTATAAACTAAATAATAAAAAAGTTATATCTTTATAAACTCCGTGTATTATACGGGTTGAATAAATCTAATTATATATACTAAATAATAAAAAGAGTTATATTTTTAAAAACACTGTTTATTACACAGGTTAAATAAATGTAATTTTTATAGTAAATAATATGCTATTGGATTTGGTTAAAAATTCATAAATTTGGTTCAGTTTAATTCGAATCGAATCATAAACTTGGTTAAGTTTAATTCGAATTGATTAGAACCCCAATTTGAAAAATCAAAAACAGAATTATATTATTCGTTTCTCTTCCTATTTAATGTTTTTTTTTAAGTTTCGTCTAGTGTCTAATAAGTTATTTTGTATATTTTGTTTGTATTTTAAATTTTTGATATGAATGTATTATTGTTTTTTTTTTTTTTTAAGTTTGAGATTATTGTTTTGTGCTATTAAAGATATCTTAATTTTATAATTTAAATTTGAAGATAATATTTTATTAGAAAAAATAGAATGATTTTATCCGACATTAAAAGTAAGATAAAATTTAATATTAATTGATTATTTATTATTTAATTAATTGGTATAAGATAAGTATGAAAAGGTGGGAAATTAAAACGTAGACGCCTTCAATGAATGACACGTGTCAGTTATTGGTTTATTTTATTATATAGTACTAGCGGTAAGACCCGTGTGCAAACACGGGTCGTTTCTTAGAAAACCATGCATAAAACATATTGACAGAGAGTAAAAAATAATTAGTGCAGACTTACAAAATTGATATAAATTAATGATCAATAGGTTTATTCAACAGCAATTCCATTATGTTGCTTTCCATTATGTTGATAGCAAACACGGGACGTTTCTTAGAAAACCATGCATAACAAATACTGATGATGAATATAGTTATATTTATATAGACTTATAAATAAAATAAATAAATAAGTCAGTCGGTAAATACTTAAAGTTTAAAGTATTAAAATACAAAAATATATAATTTATTAATCTTTTGTAAACGAAATAACATTTGCATTCAAACATGTTCCTTCAACCTCCATAAAACACTATTTTAACCCAACACTATTATAGATAATTAGTTACAATTCATCCCTCCACAACAAAGTTATAATTTTTTTACTTATTCTTGACACATATTGATAGAGAGTAAAAAAATAATTAGTGCAGACTTACAAAATTGATTTAAACTAATGGTCAATAGGTTTATTCAACAACAATTCCATTATGTTGATAGCAAACCACTGTTGTCTATTAACTGTTATAAACCTCTGTTGCTTTCCAACAGACTTTTCTAAAGACTGTTATCCATTATCTCCAACAGAGCTTGCCAGATGGATAGATAGTAAGTATCAGATGTTAATCAACCCATGTTAAAAAGGCCAGTCAACATAAATTACAAAGGTTAGTAAACAGATGTTAAGAGAATAATGTTATTTACAAAGATTTTAGTACTCTCATTAAAAATAAGAGCTGCAAACACGGGTGACGTGATGTCGTGGTCACAATCAAATTTAATCCAATTACTACTAAATAGATAGTGGCAAGTGGGTATTGAACACAGGGAGTTTGTGGAAAATGTGTTATTTGCTAGAGTATCTAACTTGACTAAATTAATCTAATTGCAAGAAAAGTAAAATTCAAGAGTTTATGTGAGTGAATTGGTTTTAGACTAAATTAAACTAATTAACTTGAAAGAGAAAAGATTGGATTGTAAACAAATTAGAGACAAATGATCATCTTCAGTTTCCGGTTTTGCTTTAACATTTATGCTATCATTCCACTAGAAAGAACTACATAGACATAGTTCATGTGTGATTAGTTGCAGTGATGAAAGGGAACTAAGTACTCAGATTCCTAGAACGTGAGGTTGTTACCCGATGACCAATTGACCCTTACCCAAGCCTAACTATACCCATGATATCTCGATTGCCAACGGCACCAAGAACGTATGGTTTCTAATTAGTTTAGCACAAGAATCAACAATTTACTAGCAATCAATCACACACCATAACAAGCAATTCAATAAAGAAGAAATTGTTATTCTAGAAATATAAAATTCAAGCATAAAGTCTTACAAAACCTTCCACCAAAGATGACCATAGAGTACTTAGCCACTCATGGCTTGAAACAACATCATCACAAGAGTATTATTGTTCATCAAGATCAAAGCAACAAAACTAAAGATTAAGATAGTGTTCTTCAAGCTCTAGTCTCCAAAAGTTAGCCAAAATTCGTCCACAAGTGAGTAGTAACCGAAAAACATGATTAGACCCCATAAAAACCCCATCAAATGACCAATAAATGCACAAGTTACAAAATTGGATCAGTCGGCGCCGTAAGCTACGCCATAGGGCCGTAGCTTACGGCGAGCAGCCAAGTCATACGGTCCTTGTCTTCTGTCTTACGGCAGGCAATGTTGAAAACTTGTTTTCAGCATAACTTTTTCATTTCAACTCCGTTTTCTTCACCGTTTTCGCCTACGTTCTCGTAATTTCGTCCTCTATCATGCTATCCTCTTAATTCTTCAATTCCAAAAATTGATTTTTTTATTGATGCTCCAAATTCTTTCCCTTTAATGCTCCATTTGCACCTGCACGTCCAAACAACTAGTAGTTACCAAGTTCAAACAATCAAACGTGTAAAGCATGGGATTTTAATCTTTTTAAGGCACTTAAGGGTTGTCCTACGGACCACCCGTCAACGGGTCGTTTCTTAGACAACCATGCATAACACATATTGATAGAACATATAGATATGTGTATAGATATTGTACCAAAACGTGTTATCTATTATAGCTAAAAGACAACTATAGACATGCATCATCAGTTAATATATAAGATACATATGAGTAGTTCCATTGTCCTATCCACAAAAAAAAAGTAGCACCCACCCATTGAAAATGTAACATGTTTATAGACATAACTACATATAGAACATGTCTAAGAAGCAAAATTAGTACCACCAACGAACCAAATGTACAACCACAAACAATCATGACATGAAACTAAGACGACTTTATCTTTGCTACGATATGCACAACTTTTTTTTAACTTCTGCAATTGAGTAGACTTGTGAAACTCTAACGAAAGTTCATCACCAAAAGCAATATTGCAAGATCTCAGATAAGAAGACCATCCAACAACAACATAGTTGAATCCAGTATTGGTTTTTTGAGATGTTGTAAACAGTTCCTTGACTTCACATTTGAGATTCTGGATCTTGATAGGCTTAGGATTATCAGTATGCAGATCCAACGCAGAAGATACATCTGATGGCATATGCTAAAACACAGAAAATTGAATAGTGAATTTTATAAAATATATAACTGAAATTGTTGAAATACCGAAACAAAGCAACGACTGCAAAAGCTTACAAGACTGTCTTCAGCATGTATGGTGAAGTGTAAGACTGATTCTGAAGTGGATGATACTAAATGAACCTTTTGAACTTTACACGGTCTATCAATAGCTTGGTTATACTCAGAGAGAGTCTACGCGGGCCGCGACACTCCTTCATGACCGGAAAACATCTTTCATTAATTGAAGTTTTGGTCCCTGGTCCAATATAAGTTTATTTAACTTTCATTTATTGCATTTAGGACCCCCATAGTTAACTTTTAAGGACCTTGGGTCATAAACTAACTCCGTTAAGCTCCCGGTTAGTTATACGATCACCCGAAAAGTCTTGATTTCTTCGAAACTCCACAAAATTAATATCCAATATGTAATACCCCGTGTTTTCGTAAGTGAAAGTCAAAGTCAAGGTCAAAGTCAATGACCGATTTCGCACAACTTGAATCGTAGAAATGTTTTTATTTTATTTATATTATGTGGAGTAAGTGTTGTTAATGACAATAATCGAATCATGTTAACCGTATTTCAATCGACTCGCGACTGCGAATCGTAGGAAGTAACAATGCGATAAAGTTAATCGACTGATAATCAAGCTGTACTAATCGAATCGACGTCAAATCGTAACTCAAGCTATGTGTTTTACTTTCCATTTATATGTGTGTGTGTGCCTTACGTGTTACCTGTGCATGTTTATTTATGCTTTGTTGTGATAATCAAGCGAACTCAATCGAACTTGAAGTCTAACTCGAAGTCTAACTCGAATGTAATCGAACCCGAATCCGAGTTCCGAACCGAACCAGGTTATATACGAAGTAGTTGGGACTGAAAGTAATTTGACTAGGAAACCCTATTGAATCGCTCGCAAATCGAAACCGAAGCGTCGTCACACCCGAACGCACCATTCAGTCAACATCCGGACGGATGGTTCATCCGCACGGATTGCCAATCCGCACGGATTGCCAGTCCGCACGGATGACCAGTCCGCACGGATAACCCATCCGGGTGACCTGCAATCCGCACGGATCACCCCTTTCCCCTTTTAGCATCCTATAAATACCCGGGTCACTCTCCAAACTTTCCACTTTTGGCAAGTGACGTCCGACCAGCACGCATTCTTCACCTTTTCTCCGATTTCTCTCAATCTAGGTAAGATCTTGCTCTAAATCTTGTACATTCTTGATCTATACACACATCTACACCTTTCTATCTTCCAAATCTCAACTTTTAACCACGAAATCATCAAGATTTGAGGTATTCTAGGGTGACGTCATCACGAAGATCTCATGAACTTCAAGTGTGACCTCATTCCACTAAGAATAACTCAGATCTGAACGATTTCCACAAGGTTTCACAACAACTCCACCTAAATCTAAACTTTTCTAAAGGATAAGAGAGTTGAAAGAAATAAACAAGTTTTCTCCTTCTTTTACCCTAAAAAAGCGGTAGGAATCGGATCCGTTCTAGTCTCCTACTTAATGATAGTGATGCACTAGTCCTAGATCTAGATTCTACCCGCAAGACACCTGATTTCGGGTTAGACCGGGATGACCGTTCTGAACCGCCGACGGGCCGAGCTAGGGTGATTCCTGGCCGGCTTGGTCGTGCGGCTAAGGATGCGATTCCAAATGGTTGACACGTAATCAGAACGTCTCGATAAACGACAAAGGCGACCAAGGGTAGCCGGACGGAACAACCAGGACGAGGAAGTTGTCCGCACGAGTAAGTTGTCCGCACGGACAAGCTGTCCGCACGAACAAGCTGCCCGCACGGACAGACGATCCGGACGGGTTGTCACCCGGACGAGCTACACTTGGGACCCACATCCAAACGAGGCTTGAGTATCGACGAATGAACGATCCGGACGGACTACCTCTGAATGGATTACTCTTCGGATCATGAGATACTAAGACCTCAAAAACAATTTCAAACAAAGTTCATCCGCACGGACAAGTTGTCCGCACGGACAGACTATCCGGACGGGTTGTTCTTGTCCGCACGAACACACTATCCGGACGGATTACCACTGTCCGCACGGATTACCATCCGGACGGATTCCACCAATTACATCAAGTGACTCAGCCTTAGAGACGTGTCCGCACGGATTACCATCCGGACGAATTGTGGTCTGCGCGACCGGCTTGAAGGGTAGAAATACTTAGATGTTTTCTAAATGCTACAACGAAAACTCCAAAGGACAAACCATCATACACAAACACATTCTTGGGAAGAAACAATCCACTCGAATAGTAATCCACACGGACTACTTGTCCGCACGGATAAACAATCCGCACGAGTGACTAATCCGGATGGATTACCATCCGCACGGATAGTTACTCGCACAGATAGTTTACTCGCACGGATAGTTTACCCGCACGGATCACCATCCGCTCGGATTACCATCCGCACAGATAGTTTACTCGCACGGATAACTTACTCGCACGGATAGTTGATCCGCACGATCAGTTATCCTACCCGCTCTCACTTTGTACTGTTTTACGCGCCACTTATCGTTACGTTATCGAATCTGTTCAGGCTAACCGTACTCGCTGAAAAGCGCTCCCTTCAATCCATAATCGCTGTGAGTATACTCGAACCCCTTTTGCTTTTAGCACTTTTGGGTGTTACATACGTTACGGATATTCAAACTACAACTATCACACTACTCAAGCTATTTTAACGCTAAACCATTAATGCATGTTATACGTGGCCTATGAATGCTTGTTTGTTATGTTTACACATGGAATGATGTCTACCTGCCTTAGCAACGATAGTACTATAGTTTGGACTCAGCACCCGTTCACACGGGGGTTGTTAAGGATCTTTTACTTGCATGGATTACGGTGGTAATCATGTATTGCGAACTGCCTCGGGCAGCCAACCCGCAGTCATTGGTATCGATGGATCTATGTCGATAACTAACGTGCTTCATTTCACTATGTGTACGTGCTGGTTATGCGTAAACGAATTCGAACTCTATATGCTATTATCAAACTTGTATGCTCACCTTTACATTATATGTATTGACTTTATTTTAACGTATGTGACAGGTGCTTAGGTTGTTTCTGTGCTTAACTTGCTGGTGATGAAATTGAGGCTAGGGAAGGAGTCCTAGAAACCAACAAATAAATTTGCTATGTTTAAATCTGAGTTGTCGGAACAGAATGCTTGTCTTGATGCTTGTCTGTAATAATTATTTAACTATTTGAGATACGGTATGGGACGTATTATTTAAATTGAATGGTAATGATAATTGTTATGGAAACTTCTGGACAATCTGTTTCGCTCAGTGCCATGCCCCGATGATTCCGCCATCGGTTGGGGTGTGACACAATATTCTTGAGAACCAAATATATAATTATTACAATGTTTTTGGGTTCGTGAAAAGGTCACTCAGAGGTAACATTTAACATGTTGACACTTTTAAACCCTATGTTTCGTAAACTCCTTTTTTTAAGCACAAACGACTTCCAATGTTCGTCAAATTATTAATTAAAGAATACGAACGTCGTATGAGGTCAATCAGAGGCACAAGAATGGCATGTTGACATTTTGGATCCTTTTACTAACATATTTACATTGTTTGACAATTTTAGTCCTTCCAGATCAATCCATTACACGTTGAAAGTCCATGACACGTGTCTTCATTATATTGGTCGTGATTTTACGAGGTGTTACACACTCGCCGCTAATCCAAGAAGCTTCTGAACATCTCTATCAAACATAACAAAAGAAACACTACCACTCTCATCCTGCACCCGCACTTGCACTTTGAACCTGAAATATACACAACTAACTAAGTAAATTGTAAAACTATATTCAAATATCAGTCTTAGAATGTTACTTATATAAATATAACGCTAAATAATCATCATTGCTTACTTTGTGGTGATCGATGTACATTCAGTATGACATTTGATACAAACCAAAGAAGTCGCAGGCAATCGAACAATATCATCTGAAACATTTTCAACATTCTGCAAGTATTCACTTTTACCCATCACCTTCTTGAAACACTTACGACAGGCAGCATAAAACCAACCATACTCTTCTTGCACAATCTTAATTATCGCAACCACAACACAAGACATTTCCTGTAAAAACACAAGACACTTCCTGTAAAAACATGCAGGTGACAAACTAAACAAATAACCAAACTATATAAAAAGATGTGAAACCTTTTCTATCTCACTAATCTCATCAACATGTTTCTTCATACCATCAGTTACAAATTCTTTATGCAATGGAAAAACACTCTGAGACGATAGTATTGTTTGAGAAGTAGAACCACTCCCTTGTCCAAACTTCAGTATAAGCCTTTTGAATACCACAAATGATTAGAATTAGTATACAAATAACATGAAACCAAGTATTTGACTTGAACATCTATATACAATAGAAATTACATTGACAAATTACATCCTCCTTAGCTCATTAACTTCATCAATTTCTTCATTCAGAAAAATTCGTGTTGCAAACTTATCACTTTGAACAGTATATTCACCTACATGGAAAAGTATATAGATATTTAATGTATACATGTCTTTATATTGTCAGAAATAAACAGTATAGTTAAGATTTGCAGAAAGTAACAAAAATACCTTTCCATTCCTTACACTTTCCATGTTGTATAACAGCCATCACATGCTCATGAGGTGAGATTTTAGAAATGAAGTCCTTAATCTGCAGAGCATAATCATTCCACACAGTACACCGCAAAACCTTACCCCTACATGAAAAAAATATTCATATGACGATATACTAAAAACTAATTTATGACCATTTCTTTACAAATCTCTAATATCAAAACAACATTGAATGAATAAAAACAGAAAATCAAATGAAAATTATGACATTTATTAAAGTAGCAAATGAGCCATAAATTAACTACCATATTCACTAAAAATAAACTGTAGACCTCATTTATTACCATGATTCAACATTACATACAAACACTATAGATCTCATTTATTACCATTACAAAGATCCCACATTAAATACCAACATTCTTCATCTTATTTATTAACATCATTAAATACAAACAATGATCAGTACATGACTGCACATATAAACAACAACTTATTCCAAGTCTTCAATATCGAAATTCATCTTCGTAGTCTCCTTTGGAGGTCGATCAAAGATTTCAAGATCTCCACAACAAATCACAAATCCAACAACATCTATATGATCACATTATACAAGAATATAAGTAAAACTCTCTAATATTATACAAGCAAGACATGATAACAAAAATATACACTACCAACACTCAAAGCGTTTAACACCTCTCTTTGAAGAATATCTTCATAAGCTCTGAAATTGAAACCATACTCAACACCTTGTCAATCTCTCACAGGAGTAACAGTTGTGCATCTATAAATTTTATAAGGCTGCACTACTACTTTATATAAATCTTTATTCTCGCTAACACCAAATTTCGACAGAATCACAACAACATCTTCTTGAAGCTGTCCATCAAAAACAGGTATCAGATGGCTCTTAATACCTGCTTGAATCTTAGCACCCTGAAGAACATTTAAAGAAAGTATCTTCTTAGCATACAACACTACGTTCTCTAATAAAACGGAAAAAACAGAGATACAAATTACCTTCTCATCAATGAAGATGAGATCCATCTTGTAACCCTGATTCCATTTTCGAATAATTCTCGCTTTCATGTTCCACATATCTTTCCTAGGATTCAAATCGTTAACAAAACTAAGATTATTACTGTCAACTAATATTGACATGCTTCTAATTCGGAATTCGGATTGTGATTAAATTTAAATTTCAAAATCAGAGAAGATGAAAGCGTAATGAAATATGAAGGGGGAAATGAGAAGAAAAGCCTTATATAAGAAGGATGATTGACAGGAGTTTCTGAGTGACATGCATTAATTGCTAATTACTTATTCTCATGCATATTTGAATTTGAATTTCCCGGTAATTAGCCTTGAACATCTGCTGATCTAAAAGCATTACGGAAGATAACAACAACTGCTGCTGCTAGGTATAAGTTTGCCAAAGGAACCATCTGCTACTTTCTTGTAGATGGGCAGTGGTTTGCCCTTTGGAATGTGGGCCAGACTTTTAACATTTGAATACACAAGGCCGTGGTTTGAAATTAAATTAAATGTATTTTAAAGTGATTTATATATTAGGCTTTATGATGTAATAATGACATAAAAAAAACATTGTTGGACAACCTCTTCTGCTGACACATCAGCTTTTCTTATGTCACTAATATTTCTCATTTTATAGAAAGTATAGATAGATATAGATTGGTACCTCAGTTTTTAAGAACACTTATTTGGATATAAATTCAATTTTTAAAAAATAGACTTAAACTAAGAAAATATAAAAATTAGAGTTAAATGTCATTTTAGTCCATGTGGTTTGGTCCATTTTGTCAGTTTAAATGTTTCATTTTTCCCATGTGGATCTAAAAAGGTTTCACCGATGTAATTTTAGTCCACTGAGTTAACTTCACTGAGAAAGGCAATTCGGTCATTATATATGTAATTCTGTGAACTAGAAGGATAATTCGGCCATATAAAATGATCGAATTGCCTTTCTCGTTAACAGAAAAAATGGATGAAGTTAACCCAGTGGACTAAAACGGCAATGGTGAAACCTTCTTGGACTCATAGGGGAAAAATAAAACCTTTGGACTAAACTGGTAAAATGACCCAAACCATAGCAACTAAAATAACATTTAACTCTAAAAATAAACATTAGAGAAAAGACCTCAAAATAACAATGTTGATATATTTTCTTACCTATATACTAATTTGAAAATGTAAGAAAAGTCAGGTAGCCTTTTCAAAAAACAATAAAAAGGAATTTAGGCTACACGGTATGGGGGTCCTCCCCCTACCGTCTTGGATCGGCGCCGGTTTGAACACCGTGCCGCCCCCCCCCCCCCGTCCTGTCCTCAACGGCAGTAATCGGACGATCTCGATGGGCCTAAAATGACAAAAAAGGTGGGGACCATATGGGCATATGACCGTTTAAAAAAAAATTTAATTTCATAATTTAAATTAATTAAATAACGGCTATAATTCAAAAACTCACCCAATTCACTTCCATTTTTGTAGACATCCGACTATTATTCTAGAGGCGGTTGCGTCACAGGATCTCTGGATCTGACATGCTTTTTTTGGTCTACCTGGTTCGCTCAATGACCTTAACATCATATACCAGTCACAGATATTTGAGGATGTAGTGGCGGGTACAGGTCCAGACACAAGCTTTACAGTTTCAGGGGTGGAATACAGGCGAGGTTACTACCTAGCCGACGGGATATACCCAAAGTACTCGACAATCGTTAAAACTATTCCGCACCCGACAGACGACAAAAGAAAAAAGTTTGCGAAGTATCAAGAGGGTGCGAGAAAAGATATTGAACGGGCTTTTGGTGTTCTACAAAAAAATGGCACATCATTGAACATCCAGCACGTTCGCAAACACCAAAGAGGTTACGACATATTATGTACGCTTGTATCATCCTTCATAACATGGTCATTGAAGACGAAGGTAGAGCGATATGCGAGTACGACGAAAACGCGTCTACTGGAAATTATGTTCCAGTTAGTGGGGAACAACAAGATTTGAACATGTTCGCTCTACGTAACGAGTACACACATCATAACCTACAAGCGGACTTGGTGGAGTACATTTGGAACAACACTCAAAACGAACCCGGCCACGACATGGAAGACGAAGACTAGTAGCTTATTTTAATATATTAGGATATTTTTAAGTTTATTTTTTTTAATTTATTTTTTAAGTTTAATTTTTTTTAAGTTTATGTAATGTTTTTTAATATTAATGAAAATATTTTGTTACTTTATTTGTTAAATGTTAAAAAAAAGTTGAAGATTAAAAAAATAAAAAAAAAACATAAAAGTTGTGGAGGACTATGACTAGGACCATCCTCCCATGCCCTCTAGTTTTGGAGGATGAACCATCCTTGAGAGGACTATGACGTGGCGCCTACGTGACGGATCATCCTCCAAAGATGGTCCATCACCATACCCACTAGCCTTATTTTATCATACGAGTAATTTGATGAGAAAGTAGCGTTTCAAAGCCACTTATGATATTTAACTCTTCAGACAAAATTCACGTGGACACACGCCACCAGGGGCAAAGCTTAATGGGGGCGGGGGGGGACGTCCTCCCCCCGGGATTTTTCGCTCAGTAGTGTTATATATGTAGTTTTCGTATAGAAATTTGTGGGTATATACGTTTTCACCCCCCCGGTTCTATAGAAATTTTTGGGTATTCTATAGAAATTTTTGGGTATATATGTTTTCATCCCCCCGGCCGAAAAATCCAAGCTTCGCCACTGCACGCCACATTCCCGACACACACCACATTCCCTTGCTCCTTTGTAAACATCACTTGTTAAGTATGTGCAGAACCCCACACTTGATATTTACTCACAAAATATACATAGCGTTGACACATACGTATCAAGGAAAAAACTATGACTTTAGACTCGTAATTTTTTACAGCCCCATTTTTGATAGTGTGGTCCAGTTTTTTCTTAATTAGCATCTAGTACTTTCATACCAAATATTGCAGTAATACAACTTCAACTAGTTCAGTTCATGAATGCAGGCCATCCACATCTATCCGTTTCTTGAAGCTTCCCAAAAAAATCAATTTTATTGCTTGACTAGTTGACTCCATGTCACCATGGCATCAAATTCGATAATAGGATCGCTTTCAGTTCTTTTTTTAACAGGAAATTTGGATCACTGACGAACCATTGGAATATCATCGTGTCATCAGCGAACCCCCCGATCATATCCATCTCCACTTGGCTATAATGCCTATACACCAATTCATGAGGAAAACCAATAAATCTGTTGGAAAAAATATGTGAAAATAACATTTTTCACAAATATAGGAAAATTATTTTTTCCTATTTTGGACAAGAAATAAATATAATAAAATGAGCGGGTTTTATATATTTATTTGTGGGTTTGTGTTCTATGTTGGAAGACCTTCGCAACGAACTAAACCACGTCCAAAACGGAGCTAAGATGAATGAGATATCGATGCTCAGAGTTGGGTGTTTGAAACATTGAATGCTGAAACAAAAGGGAAACTAGCACCTTGTCCCACATCGGAGGAGAGATGGAACTTAAATGGGTATTTAAGTAGGAACTCTCCCTCCTTATTGTTTCATGGAAGCACACACAAAGTGTCCTCGCAAGGACCCTAACTCGCACACGCGCGCGCGTGTGGAGTGGGCGATGAGGCGCAATGTGGCGCTTTGATGGCACATCGCCGCGAGCCGCCTTTGTATTTTTGACCACGTGCGCGTGGTGGATCACAGGGGCTGCAAGGACTAAGTGGTTGAAGTGGCATGCAGATTCGAGGCGAGTGACGTGGCAGTCCGCGCGCGAGTACATGTAGCATGAAGGCGCGCGGTTGCGCATGGTGCATGGGCCCTGATGTGTCGTGCGCGGCGTACCAGAGTGAGCCAATACGGCGCGACTGTGTGGCGTGCTCGTATAGGCTCACAGGTGACGTGGCGCACGCGCTGTCACACCCCTATTTTCCACGTGTCACCGGTGGGCCCGGTGGGGAGTATCGTGACGTAGTTGGTATCATCATAGACAAACAACACAATATATAAATGCACAGCGGAAGCAAAGATAGATTCGTTTCAACTTTAATAAAGTGTAATAATAAATATCACGGATAGTTGAAACGGATCCACAGGCGGATCAAAATAAAATAAGATATTGTTCAACAGTTTATTGTCGTCCAAGCTTGCGAGACTTATTGTGGACGCTCTAGAAGACAGCCAGCCTATTACGTGTAGTACCTGCACTTAACCTTTTGGGAAAAATACGTCAGTTTACACTGGTAAATACAATTTAACTGACTCATTTTGAAAATGATTGAAAATTGATTTGAATGCTCATGGCACAAAACATTTTATAACTTGGGATAATTATGTAATATAATCTTGTAAAGGATTTACATGTTACTTATGCGTTCAGTAGCCCGGTTCGTGCCGGGTTAAAGATCAATAGACCCTCCACATTAGAGTGACACTGACAGGTATACGCCTATACCCCGTGCTCAGGTCGTGGCCATCTCGTAAGATGATGCCGAGGATATCCGGGACATGGTCATTAACCCCCCAAAGGCTTTAAGCAAACAAAACACATTCAAAACATAGCATCTTAATAAATTTAACCACTATTCGATTAAAGAATTCAATGCCGGACCAAGCGGTATTTTATATACCGTACCCCAAGCCCGTATAGGGAAAATAAGTTAAAAGTATTTACTTGAGTATAGTATAATTCTCAACAAGCAAAAAGGAAAGTAGCTTTTACCGGTGCTCCTAATCTGGAACGAAGGTTTATAATAACCTATTAGATTTCTAACGGGTCTTTATTTAAGCTTAAGCTTAGACCGGCTAGTTTAAAGGACGAAACGGTTCAAACGCACGATTAAGCGAAGACCGGATAGAATGTGATTTAGACCCGACAAGTTTGAATACTTGTATAATATGGGTATACTAAATACATTCTGGATTTTGAGACAAAAATGAAAATGTTTGACCCGTCTCGGTCAATTTATGCAAACTAGTTACATAAACCGAACCGAACGCGAAAAGAGCGTTACGGGTAACCGTAAAAGTCATATGCAAGTTCCCTGAGATAATATGCTCTAAATATGTTATAATATCAGTAAGTTATTTTCTATTATGCCCAAAACGGATTTAAACACAATTTATGCCTCATAAGGGCATTTTGGTCATTTAAAAGATTATAAAAGAGTTAAATTAGAAATCTGAGTTACAGGTCTGGTTTATACAGTAAATATACTTAATTTAACTTGTTATAACAGTAGGGTATGACCCATATGTGAAACTTATCATTTAAAACCAAACTATGCACCTTAGGGGTATTTTGGTAATTTCACAAGGGCTAAAAATGTCAAAATTGGAAACCTGAGTTTAAAAACTTATACTTACTGTTATTTTATAAAAATATGCTAAGAACATCAGTAGGTATCAACCTTATATGTTTAATACGGTTATAGTACATACTAGGCGTTAAAACGCTTAAAAAGGCGATTTAGAGCCGTTTCCGGGTTTTTAAAAGAAAGCTGATATTTTTATATTTCCAGAATGCTCAAAATATTTTATTTAACAAATAAAATCAGTAGAAAAAGGTTTGGGGTCAAAAGGATTTGTAAAACTCATTTTATGGCTTAAAAGGGCAAAATCGGTATTTACCGAATTAAACTTAGAGACCTATGATATGATCAGCCAAAAATTAAATAAAAATATTTAAAAATCCCAAAATATTATATAACATCAGTGGGTAAAAAGTTTGGTATCAAAAAGTGGGTTTAAATAGGTTATATGCTAATTACGCCGTTTAAGTAACATAAGGCTTTCAAATTACGATATTGAGCATAACTCTTAATCTGGACCTCAAACTGATATCAAATTTTTGGTGCAAGTTTATAAATCAGTAACAAACGTTTCTACTCTTTCACTTTTTCAAAAATCATGTTTTATAGCAAAAAGGGCATAATAGTCAACTTTTAAGCATTAATCGGAAACATGCATATGAACCGGATAAGTGTTGAACCAAGTTGTAAAATCTCAGAGAATTAAACTTATATAAAAATTGGTCCAAATTAAGCTCTAATGCAGATCTCAAACATGCATGTACGGATCAGAACTGATAGTCAAAGAAAAAGTCAATTTATGTGACTTTCGGTTCCGATTCGGGTTTAAACTGAAAATTGTCGAGTTGATCATGATGAAACATGTTCTTACATTAATTACAAAGTTATTTTGATGATCAAAGAGGTTGCATGTAACCTACATTGCTAATTATGCTTAATTTTGCAAAAACATATTCTGTTGACTTTTTAAGAAAAGCTTTGACTCGACAATCAACATGCTTAGAGTGGAAATCTGAAAATACCTTTTTGAGGGTTTGTTACCCACATAAATACCAACTTGTAGGTACTTTCAATTTGAGAAATGACTGAGCCATTTTCGTTTAATCACAAAGTCAAACAGAAATTACGATGGATTGACTTTCGGTTGAATAACTAAGCTAGAACGAATTTGAAAGAGTTATGAACACTTACAATGGTCCTAAATAAGCTTAGAGATCACTAGGAAGATGCCTTGTCGTCCAGAAAGCTCCAGGAGTTGTCTTGTGATTTTTTGAAAATGCAAGTGTTCAAAGTTTACTACTTCAAGACCCTTATATGCAGATTTGATCTTGTTTAGAGGCTGCCATGTGAGTCTAGGACTGTAGTAAGAAGCATACAAGTGTCCCTAGCTGCATGAAATTCGATTGGTGAGGCCCTGGAGTCGACAACAGCTGTTAACAACTCGCAAAACAGACATAACTGGCAGCTGCGCATGTATTCTGCGCTGGCAGGGTGCTCGCGTGGCGCGAGACCCCCCTCGCGTGGCGCGAGGGTGTGGCGACCAGGTTTCCAAGTTTCATTGATTTGCAATTCAGTCCTTGTCCTTTTGTAACGTGTTTTTACTTATTTATCTTGCACATTAGACCCTAGATTCTGATTTTTAAGGGCCTTGGGATATTTATAAACATGGTAAAGTCCTTGAACAACTTTGTGCTTACCCGAAAAGTCACGAAATCAACGTTAACGTATTTAACCCTTCGTGTACGGTTTTGATCATAACTTTCTCATACGATAACGAAACTCGATGAAATTTTTATCACATATTCTAGTGAGTATATTTTATCATTACAAAGCTTCGGGTTTGCCAAAAGATCACTCAGAGGTATACTTTCAACATGTTGATACTTTTAGCCCCTGTAGTTTGTAATTCCTCACTTTCTTACATCTTCCGCTTCGTATGATCCATGATTTATCCGTTTAAGATTATAACCATCATGTAGGGTTATTTTAGAGCCTATTTATCCATTGTTGACACTTTGGACTCTTACATTCACATAGTTTCACTGTTTGTCAACTTTAGTCCCTCTAAAGTATGTTTTCACATATTCAAAGCCCATGACACGTGTCAATACATTATTGGACGTAAATTTTCGAGGTGTTACATGCGCGCATGGCAGTGAGCCAAAAGGACGCATGAGCGTGCAAACCTGGGCGCGCGCGCACCAGTGTGGCTTGCGCGCGCGCACGCAGAAGCTTCCAGCATTGAATGACTGTGCAGTTACAGTTCAGCTTCGAAACTGACAAGTTAATAGTCTTTGACTGAGAATTAAATGATGTATTAAATTGCATTGAAGACGTTTAATGCAATTTAAACCTCTCTTTAATTCCTTTTTAACTGTTTCGACTTAGGAGCTGTATAAATACAGTTCCATACCCAGCTGCAGAAGACACCAGCAACAACAGCTTTATGCAAACAATTTTCTACACACTTCTGATCATCTTCTTCCTGCAAGTTTCAAGGTAGCCTTCGGGTTGTAGGCCATCTCCGGCAGTACTTCTGCTCCGGCTGTTGTACCCTGGGAAACAAAACGAGTACTCTTGGGAGACTCGGAATTTGTTTTAAGGGAAGCGTGTGGACACGTGCCTCAGCCATTCTTCTTCTACTCTTTTCTTGTATTTTGGTTTATTTCAGTTGTATTTGTACTAGCATTTTTACTTTCAGCTTTCTTTGTATTGTAATCTGTAATAAAAATTTGTTTATTTTATTTATTTACGCGAACGGTTCTTACAATCTTAAAACAAATTTTAAACACCGTTCGTGTAATCAAAACCATTATGTTCAGTGATTCAAACCAGTTTTGTTTTCACTCAGTTTGTGTTTAAAAACATATTTTTTTTGGTTTTCATCTTCAAAGGAGCGACTTTGGTTGAAAACCTTTCTGGTTACTTTCAGACTTTGTCATAAAATTTGCTAAAAACTTTCTGACTTGGTCTTCAAAGTTGGACTTAGAAGCCAATCAGTAAGTTCTAATTATTAAAATTTTTTCTGTTTTTTGGTCTTCAAAGTTGGACTTAGAAGCCGAAACAATAAATTTGTGGTAAAATTAAAATTTAATTGTTTACTTCTGTTTTTTAAGTAAAACAGAATTTTGGACTAAAAACTTTAAATTTTAATTTTTTAGAATGTCGTCCGAGAACGTCAACGTTAACAACAACACCAATGTTGTGACGGGAACCCCCCTAAACGCCACCACTGTGGGAGCGTCCACAGTAGCTAATCACGCTGAACGACCCGAGAAGTTCTCGGGTCTACACTTCAAAAGGTGGCAGCAGAATATGTTCTTCTACCTGACCACCATGAACCTTGCGAGGTTCTTAACTGAAACCGCTCCCCAACCTGCGGAAGGGGAGACCGGCGCTCAGGCTCTAAGCGCGGTAGAGGCTTGGAAGCACTCGGATTTCATTTGTCGAGGCTATGTGTTAAACGGGTTTTCGGATGCATTGTATAATGTGTACTACAATGTCAAGACTTCCAAAGATCTTTGGGATGCCTTGGACAAGAAGTACAAAATGGAGGATGCTGGCACAAAGAAATTTGTGGTAGCCCGTTTCTTGGATTTCAAAATGGTTGATTCTAAAACAATTATGAATCAAGTCCAAGAATTGCAAATTATACTACATGACATCCTTGCGGAAGGCATGACACTTAGCGAGACATTCCAAGTGGCAGCGATGATTGAGAAGTTACCTCCTGGTTGGGTGGGTTTTAAGAATTATCTTAAACACAAACGGAAGGAGATGACTATAGAGGATCTTATTGTTCGTCTTCGGATTGAAGAGGACAATAGAATTGCTCTAAAAGGTTGCCATGCGCAAACTTCTGCTAGCGCAAATTTGGTTGAGCATGGGCAATCCTCTAAGGGCAATAAAGGTAAGGGGAAAAAGGACAAAGAGAAAGCAAAGGCTAGCAAACTTGGACCGAAGAAAGGGGTTGTGAAAAAGAAACCTCAAACGTTCCAAGGGACTTGTTACAACTATGACGAGCCGGGGCATCGGGCTAACCAATGCAAGAAACCAAAGCGTGAGCGTGCGCACATGGTGGATGAAGACGGAATGCCTTTGGTGGCAATGATTTCTGACAAAACCGCAATGTTGGATGAGGTCAATGATGTGACCAACACTCCAAAAGGATGGTGGGTTGATACGGGAGCGACCCGTCATGTGTGCCCAGACAGGAGCCTCTTTACCACCTTCAAGGAGCTTGCGGGAGATGAGAAGCTGTACATGGGAAACGCAGCCACCACGGACATCAAGGAACGGTGATTTTGAAGTGGTCTTCAGGGATGGAGCTCACTTTAAGCAACATGTTGTACGTTCCGGACTTGCGCAAGAGCCTAGTCTCGGGATGGTTGCTTAATAAGTTTGGATTTCGTTTAGTATTTGAGAGCGATCAATTTGTACTTACTAAACGAGGAATGTATGTTGGTAAGGGCTATGCTCAAAATGGTATGTTCAAATTGAATGTAATGGCAGTCAAGAAGAATATGAATAAAATTGCTACTACTTCTACTTATATGCTTGAGTTTTCTGATTCAAATAAATGGCATGGTAGATTAGGTCACGTAAATTTTAATTCAATACGCCGTTTAATCAATTTAAATTGTATACCAACATTCCATATTGATTCACATTATAAATGTGAAACTTATGTAGAATCCAAACTTACAAGATCATCATCGAAATCGGTTGAACGAATAACCGAACCCCTTGATTTAATTCACACCGATATTTGTGATTTAAAAGCGGTACCCATAAGAGGTGGAAATAAGTACTTCATCACGTTTATTGACGATAGTACTAAATATTGCTATGTATATTTACTAAAAAGTAAAGATGAAGCAATAAGTAAATTTATCTTGTATAAAAATGAAGTTGAGAATCAACTTCAAAAGAAGATAAAAGCTTTGCGAAGCGACTGAGGAGGCGAATATGTTGCACCTTTTGCCGATTTATGCTCAAAAAGTGGCATTGTACATGAGTGTACACCTCCTAATTCTCCACAATCAAATGGCGTGGCCGAACGAAAGAACCGTACATTGAAAGAAATGATGAACGCCATGTTGATAAGTTCTGGAGTGAGCCAGGAAATGTGGGGGGGGGGGGAAGCCATTCTCTCGGCTAATTATCTTTTGAACAAGATACCACTCAAAAAGAGAGACGAAACTCCATATGAGTTATAGAAAAGGAAGAAGCCTTCATACAAATACTTGAAAGTGTGGGGGTGCCTAGCAAAGGTGATTGTACCACCTCCTAAGGCTCTTAGGATAAGACACAAAACTGTTGATTGCATATTTATTGGGTATGTGCATCAAAGTAGTGCACATCGCTTTCTTGTACACGAGTCCAAGAATCCTGATGTACACGTAAACACTATCATGGAGGTCAATCCTAACGTTGTGTCTTACTTTGAAAATGTGTTTCCTTTGAGAAGACAAACACATGCAACGTCATCAACACCTACTTTTGAAGTAGGGTGTGAAAACCCTCATAATTACTTGTATCCGTACGATTAATTAATATTAAATTTACTTAATGACTGTGCTGAATTACTTAACTGCTTTCTGATTACTACGTCATACTTACATGTACTTTTTAACATACTAGTCTTATGCAGAAAATTGACTAAATGGTCCTGAATGTTTTCCTAAGTGTTGGGAATTAAAAGCGGTACAAAAAGATACATAAAGGACACTAAACGGAATAGCTTAGCACTTTAACGAAATGGTATCTAACCGAACAACCGGACATTACCCGGGACACCAAAATATTGTTAAAAACATTGTTTTTATTTTTCTGAGCTAGTCATGGTTCCCGAGCACACTAACATATTACATAAAGCAAGTAACACACTAAACACAAGACTTACACTTAACAACCTTCCACTAATTACCTCTTTTACCATAAAAAAAAATTAACATTTACCCCCCCCCCCCCCATATATGATTTCGGTCACTAGCATGGCCCCACTACAAGATCACCTAAATATCTTCCTAAATCCTCCATATCCTCCCTTGGATGTAGTGAGATATTGATTAGATTATGTAGGTACTTGGGGGAACACTTTACCTAATGGATAATGGAGTTAGTGGAATTATAAGAAACTAACCAACTCATTATCTTCAACCACTCCACTTCTTCTCTTCCTCTACATATAAGCTACGGCCGAAACCCCCTTCAAACACACCAACCATTTCCATTTTTAATTCATACAATCCAAGCTTGTCTTGAGGTGATACAAGGTGATTTAGGAGGCTCGGTGCTCACGGATCTTGAAGGACCTCCTTTACAAGCTTTTATCCACCACATTTTCATTTGAGTTCTTCCCTAGCTTTAAGCTAGTTGTAAGATTCCTTTAAACTCTTGTTTACTTCATGTGTTAGTGGTTAAAGATTATATTATGTTGAAATCATATGAACACTAAAAGAACACAAACATAAATCTTGAACATAAAGATGTAATATGATGAAATAATGCTAGTATGATGTTGTTTTGTTTATGTTGATGATGGTACTTGACATGATAAATCTGAGTTAAATAAAAGATAACCTGCTGCAAGTGATGTTAAATGTCGTTGTTGATCACTAAACATGTTAACGGAACAAATAGAACTTGCGTTTGAGCGCCATAAGCTGAAAACAGGAAGCTGTCAAACTGTTACAGCCGCCTTCAGTCGGCTGTAACCGGGTCATAACTTAAGGAAAAATTAATTTTCTTGAGTCTATAACGTGTTATTTCGAAATACGATTCTAATGGAACTGGAATCATAATTTTTGGACTTCGTTTGCTATTTTTAAAGTGTCATTTTTCACAGCAGCAAAAGCTGCGTATTTACTGCAGAAAATGTGTGTTATGTTTTTCGTCATAACTTGAAATCTGTGTAGAATTAGCTCATGAAATTTGTACTGTAGATGACCACTGATGTCGTTGTAATGCTCCAGCTGGAATTTCATCAATCAGACTTACGATGAATTTTAAATGAATTATTCCATGGACTGCAGTCAGAAAGTGACGAATCTGATTTCAGTTCGGTAAATGATTTTTTTTATAAAATATTGGTAATGAATTGGATCCCGATATTTTTACACAGTGATATATGGGTTGTTTAAAACATTCTGTAAAAGTTTGGGAATTTTTGGAGTAAGTTAACTATTTTATTAAAATACCCAAAAACAGTCCAGTTTTGGATGTTCAAGCTGAAACAATATAACTAATGATTTGCATGTCTAAATGTCGGTTTTGTTATCTGAGAATGATCTAACGTGTTATATGTCAATGAAAGTGTTATGTGCAACATCGTATGTTTTCTCTTGAGTAGCTATGGGTGGAATGTTTATATGGGCGTGAACCGTTAAAGTGAGTGCATGTTATGTGGTAGATGCGTGTAGGAACTTCTTGCATATTTGAAGTCACTAATAAACTAAGTGGTAATCATACTAGGACGTGATTGACCAACACCTATTGTTAGCTACTTTAAGAGTTCAACCGAGCAACCAAAGGTGAGTTCACACTCTTTCTAAGGCATGGGATTCTCGGTGGTTGGGAATGGGTTAAAGAACTAAAACGGAACCTGCCTATCCTCTTTAGGTAGGATATGTACCGCCATCCTCCATGGGTAGGATGCCAATATTAATCATGCGTATTCTCCTTGGGTAGAATACGTACGTTTGTCCTCCTTGGGTAGGACAACAACCTTAAACTTACTAGACAAAACTCTATCATTAAGTCCCTCATTTTTTATATCGACTTAATCGCCGGGCCAATGGCGAGCGGGTCATTAGCTAATAGCGCTATTAGGTTTAACACACCTCACACCGTGCCAGTCGGACGGGCGTGTACTAATGGACTATGGCAAACTGTCAATGATGATAGACATTAACTTAGGGCACAGCTTACTTTCGTTAGTAGTCGATATGGTAACGGTCTAGTGGTTCACATGGGGAAGCCCCCACTAATTATGAATATGGTTTGGGAAAAACAAAGATACTGGTTAACTCGTGGTTTACGAAACAACTTACAGTTTTCAAAACAAACTTGTAAAACTAAACAACCAACTGTGAACTCGCTCAACTTTGTTGTTGACTCGTTGTTACATGCCTTACAGGTCGTTAGATGCTTATGGAGCTTGCACAAGGAGGAGGTCGTTGTGGGATATGGACTGTTATGTTCCGTGCTTAACATTTGAACTTTATGAACTTATTACTTATGTTTGGGTTTCACGTTTTATACTTCCGCTGTTTAAATTGAACTTGGTTAACTTGTTTGTGAACACCTATTATATTGTGTGGTTGAACTTTTATTTAATTTACTATATTGTTCAATATGATTGGTGGCTTGATCCTGGTCATGTCACGCCTCCAAGCGGTGATACTCCACATGGTGGATTTTGGGGGTGTGACATAGGTGAAAGCTCATCTACACCAGTTGTTGAGGTAGTTCATGATAAGACACATGAACGACCTGAGGTTGAAGAAGGTGATCGTAGGCGAAGCAAAAGGTCAAGGGTTGAAAAATCCTTCGGCCCAGACTTCGTTAGCTATATGGTTGAGGGGGAGTCCAATAAATATCGCGAAGCGGTTTCCTCTTCAGAAGGACCTCAATGGAAAGAAGCAATAAGGAATGAAATTGATTATATATTGCAAAATCATACTTGGGAGTTAGTAGATCTTCCACCTGGTTGCAAACCACTTGGATATCATTGGATATTCAAAAGGAAGATGAAAACTGATGGAAGTATTGATAAATACAAGGCTAGGTTGGTGATTAAAGGATTTAGACAAAAGGAAGGTCTAGATTACTTTGATACCTACTCGCTTGTGACGCGCATAACCTCGATTAGATTGGTTCTTGCTATAGCGGCTTTAAGAAATTTGGAAGTTCACCAAATGGATGTTAAAACCGCATTTCTAAATGGCGATTTAGAAGAAGAGATTTACATGGAGCAACCTGAAGGTTTCTCCTGTCACACCCTGGCTTTGCGGAAGCGTGGGTTAATTTGGTGTGACTTCTTAATACCATAGCTTAATCACAACAAAGCTATATGAAAATAAAACATGCAGATCATCCATTGATTTAAGTAAAATACCACAACATTGTCTTAATACGTTGACACATGCAACGGAAATTACAACATAAAAACTTTGTTCTTAACACACAACCCCAAAATATAACATAACATTTGTTTAAGACTTGCGACTCGTCCAGGTAAAAGTCGCAATCCCTAAACATGGATGATCCTGTAATTCTAACACAGCGGGAAAACGTAGCATACCGGGCCAGATCCTTAGTTCCCTGAAATACATGTAAGTTGGAAAAATCAACACAATGTTGAGCGAGTTCATGCGTAAGTGAGTATGTAAAATCCTTGTAAGTAGAAAAACCCTGGTATGTAGCAAATAAGGAAAAAGAGATCACCAATGGTTTGCAAGGCCATTGATATGTGTGAAGTGCAAGTAGGAAGACTCAAACCTAGCGGATTTGTGCGTCGGGTACATAGTCACCCCAAGGTCCGTTAACTGTTTGGCCTGGGGCTGGGCTCGCTACACCCAGATAGATCTACCGCATTGTGTCCCTCGGTCCTACCATGAGGATTAATGGCCTTAAGTATCACCTACCCACTCACATGATCTAAGTAGTAACCCTCCTTACGCTAACCATACCATGTAAAAGTACTCGTAATCATAGTAACATGTATTTCACCCCCGCAGTTTAGAAAACTGAAAACAGTTAAGAGAAAAGGGGGACATGAACTCACAGTAATGCGTCCTCGAATAACAGCAAATCAACTCAGTCTGCAGCACGACAACCTACAACGTGCTAATATCTATTAGACGAGCGGACGTGCCTTAGCTTAGGGTCTTAATGTTCTTGGGGAAATAGTTAGACAACTATTTCGTGTTTAAATTTCTTGGTTAACGTATAAATAGATTCCTTCCCAAGGATGGGGTATTCGTACAGGTATTATGTATTTGGTGACTTAACGTATTAAAAAAAAATACATTTACAAGTCTCCTATCCAACACTTTAAAGTTTTATGTCAAAACTCAAGGCGAGGTTTAATTATGAGATATAAAGTTTCACATACACGATAGAAAAATAATTTTTCTAAGTCTTGGTATTTTTAGAAAAATTCGCCAGAACTTCCCCTAAAAACGGGAGTGTCCGTGCTAATACGCACATCATTTTCTTTTTGAAATCAACTCATAATCATCAACAATCAACCATTACGTTTTAACACGCAAAATACTACCCTTGTCGATTCAGTTTCAATTTGTGAAAACTGGACTGTTTTCGGACGTGTAAATAAATTACTTAACTTATTCCAAAAATTCCCAAATTTTTGTGGAACGTCATAACCGACCCACAAATTATTGTGTAAAAATTTCGGGGTCTAAATCATTACCAAAAATTTATAGAAAATCGTTTACCGAACTGTGATCAGATTTGTTACATTCTGATCACAGTTTACAGAATAATTCGCCAAAAATTCCTCGTAAGTCCGTTTGTCGAAAATCCAGTTCGAGGGTCACAAATACATCTGTGTTCATCTTTGATAAAAGTTTCAGGGGCTGGTTCGGTTCAGGTTTTAAGTTGTGATCGAAAACACACAGCCCAATTTTCTGCAGTAACAAACAGCCTTAGCTGCTGTCACGGAAACAGATTTTTAAAATAGTAACCGACATCAGAAAAATACGATTCCAGCGCCATTTTCTTCGTTTTTTGAAATGACACGATTTAGGCTTTTGAAATTCCGTTTTTCGAGTTTTTAAGGTCCGTTTACAGCCTGTTAAAGGCGGCTGAAACAGTGACTCAGCATGCTGTTTTGTGATTTCGATGTTATTAAATCGCGTTATAAGTGTCCGATTAGCGGGTTAAACAAGAAAACGACTTTTAAATATCAAGTATGTGTTATCCAACCCTTAACCCGACGAGATTCCACTTTATAAATCATACACAAGTAAACCTTTACGTAGATTTTTATGTTCATACTTATGTTTCATATTTTTCTAATATTCTTGCAATCTAGTGATTTAAACAACAATACTACATGTTAAATGCCATAATTTTCGAACAAGATGAGATCAAGTATGAAGAAACTCACTACTAGCCTCTAGCTAGGGAAGAATCTTGTGTAAAAATGATGAGAAAAGATGTAGAACCAAGCAAGAACAATGCTCCCTTGCAATGCCTTCAAGTTGCACCTTCCATGTTTGATCTTCAAAGCTTGAATGGTATGAGTAAATGAAGAAAGTGATGAATGTTGGAGTGTGGTGGTGGATTCGGTTGTAGTAGAACCGAATAGAGAGAGAGAGCTAGGTGAAAATGGGTTGCAAAAATCTTGTGAAGTGATGTACATTTATAAGGGACCTTACTTTTATTTATTCTTCACATATCTTGGATAGATAGACAAGCAAAACACTTAATACTAGATCATTGAATCCAAGCAAGAAGATAGGGAGTATGATGTTATGACATGTGGGGTCCCACTTGGGGAAATAAATTCGTTGGGGGGGGGGGGGGGGGTATTATGTAAATATTGTGACTAAAGTGTATAAGTGTAAGTAATGTGATATGTGTTAGTTGATTTATTTTAGGCGGGTGTTATGGCATACGGGGATCATGACTAGCCATAAATAATAAAATAAAGTATTTGACAAAATTTTAGTGCCCCGGGTAATGTCCGGTTATACGGTTAAGTACCGTTCCGTTAAAATGTTTAATTATACCGCAAAAGGTCCTTTATGTATATATTTTGTAACATAAATTATTCCCGGTACTTAGGAAAATATACGGGACCGTTCTGCAATGTTTTTGCACTGTATTAGAAATTTAAAATGCTGAGTTTTATAATAAAGCGCAGAATTTTGTATTTAAAGTACGTTTTAGGCACACCCGGTCACTATAAATCTCACCTAGTGACGCAGTTCTACAATCCTCACCGCCCTACACTCACTACCAGTGTAGCAATGTATTCCCGGCTCATACTAGCCTTAGAGGCAGTGTCTGCCTGATGCTGGTTATGTCAGCATGTTTACTGGGTATCCCGTATAGTGTGCTCACTGTGCTTTTTGTGCATCAAGGTTGTCACTGGTGTTAGTGTATAAATAATAGTGTGACAGTATAAAATGTGATGCATAAGTATGTATGTATCAGAAATCAGTAAGCAGTTTAAGCACAGTTTCAAGTAAGCACAGTAATTAAGCAGCAATTTAATATTAATTAATTTGTACGGATACCTGGTTTGGTGAGGGTTGTCACATTCTCCCCCCGTTAAAGAAATTTCGTCCCGAAATTTAAGTTCTGCTACGAGATGCAGGATTCTTAGGAAACAAATGGGGGTATTTCTCTTTCATTCGATCCTCACGTTCCCACGTGAATTCAGGTCCATGCCTAGCATTCCAATGAACTTTGACGAGTTTGACACTGCTCCTGCGAGTTTTATTAACTTTCCAATCCGTGACCTCAACAGGTTCTTCAGTAAAGTGGAGCGTATTGTCGATATGAACTTCGTCAGCAGGAATGATCACTGTATATTGTGTTGGACTTTTTCTCAAATTAGATACATGGAATGTATCGTGAACACCATGGAGTTCAGCAGGTAGGTCCAACTTGTAGGCTACAAGCCCAATCCTTTGCAGAATTCTGAAAGGGCCAATGTAACGCGGATTCAACTTCCCACGCTTTCCTAAGCGTGCCACCCCCTTCCAGGGTGAAACTTTCAATAAAACCATATCTCCAACTTGGAATTCCAAATGTTTCCGGTTTGGATCTGCATAGACTTTCTGTCTTTCGCGAGCCGCTTCGATGCGTTTTCGAATCTGCGCAATCTTATCTGTCGTCTCTTGGACGATTTCGGGACCAACAAGCTGTCTATCACCGGCGTCAGCCCAACATAGTGGTGATCGACACTTGCGTCCGTAAAGGGCTTTAAATGGCGCGGCTCCAATACTGGTGTGGTAGCTGTTGTTGTATGAGAATTCGGCCAGTGGTAAATGTTTATCCCAGCTACCACCAAGATCCATTACACATGCTCTCAGCATATCCTCCAATGTTTGAATAGTCCTTTCACTTTGGCCATCAGTTTGCGGATGAAATGCGGTACTTAGGTTCAATTGTGAGCCAAAAGCTTCTTGGAAGGATTGCCAAATCCTTGATACAAATCTCCCATCTCTATCAGAGATGATTGAGAGCGGCACTCCATGACGTGTAACGATTTCTCGCATATATATTTCCGCAAGTTTACTCGTATTGTCTTTCTCTTTGATTGGCAAGAAATGTGCAGACTTTGTTAGGCGGTCAACTATCACCCAAATAGTATCATGACCCCTGGGTGTCTTGGGCAGTTTCGTTATAAAATCCATTGAAATCTGTTCCCATTTCCACTTGGGAATTTCAGGTTGTTGCAGAAGTCCCGAGGGCTTCTGGTATTCAGCTTTCCCCTTGGCGCACGTCAAACATTTGCTAACATAAACAGCAACGTCGCCTTTCATTTTAGGCCACCAATAACAATCTTTAAGGTCCTGGTACATCTTATCCGCACCGGGATGAATAGAGTACCGTGATTTGTGTGCCTCATCAAAAATAACTTTTCTCAACCCACCAAACAGAGGAACCCAAATCCTTCTCACAAAACATAACGTTCCTTCCTTGTTTGGTACTAATTGCTTCTCCATCCCACGGAGATATTCTTCTTCAAGGTTTCTTTTCTTAAGAGCTTCTTTTTGCGCGGTATGAATGCGCAGGGAAAGATTTGTCTGGATAATCATCTCCAAAGCCCTAACCCTTATGGGCTTGATCCTTTCTTTACGACTTAGGGCATCGGCGACCACATTCGCCTTCCCTGGATGATACTTTATCTCGCAGTCGTAATCGTTCAACAATTCGACCCAACGTCTTTGTCTCATGTTCAGCTCTTTCTGGTTGAATATGTGTTGTAAACTCTTGTGGTCTGTGAAGATTGTACACTTCGTACCATATAGGTAGTGTCTCCAGATCTTTAATGCGAATATCACTGCGCCTAGTTCCAAATCGTGAGTGGTATAGTCTTTTCATGTACTTTCAACTGGCGTGACGCGTAAGCTATAACTTTCTGGCGTTGCATCAACACGCAACCCAATCCTTGACGTGAGGCGTCACAGTATACCACGAAATCATCTGTACCTTCCGGTAGTGCTAAGATCGGCGCATTGCAGAGCTTATCCTTCAACAACTGAAATGCTTCTTCCTGTTTGATTCCCCAATCAAACTTCTTATCCTTCTGTGTGAGGAGGGTCAGTGATTGAGCGATTTTTGAAAAATCCTCAATGAACCTTCGATAGTAACCAGCCAAGCCTAAGAATTGTCGAATCTCGGTTGGCGTCTTTGGAGTCTCCCAGTTCTTTATCGCCTTGATCTTTGTGGGATCGACATGGATTCCATTTCCATTAACCACGTGTCCAAGGAATTGGACTTCACGTAGCCAAAACTCGCACTTAGAGAATTTGGCATACAACTGTTCCTTTTTCAACAACTCCAGAATAGTTCTTAAGTGTTGTTCGTGTTCAGCCTTTGTCTTTGAATAAATCAAAATATCGTCGATGAACACAATCACGAACTTATCGAGATACGGCTTACAGACTCGGTTCATTAGGTCCATAAAAACAGCAGGCGCGTTTGTCAACCCAAACGGCATAACTAGGAACTCGTAGTGTCCATAACGAGTTCTGAAGGCTGTCTTCGGGATGCTCTCTTCTTGTATTCTTAGCTGATGGTACCCAGATCAAAGATCGATCTTAGAGTAAAAACTTGAACCTTGAAGCTGATCGAATAAATCATCGATTCTTGGCAGAGGGTATCTATTCTTGATTGTTAGTTTATTCAACTCCCGGTAGTCAATACACATACGGAAACTACCGTCTTTCTTTTTGACAAATAAAACTGGAGCTCCCCAAGGTGAGAAGCTTGGTCGGATGAATCCTTTGTCAAGAAATTCCTGGAGTTGTGTAGACAACTCCTGCATCTCAGACGGTGCAAGTCTATAAGGTGCCCTAGCTACAGGCGCGGCGCCTGGAACTAAGTCAATGTGAAATTCTACTTGCCTTTGGGGTGGCAATCCTGGCAAGTCCTCTGGAAAGACTTCAGGATATTCCCTTACGACAGGGATGTCTTCGATTTTCGGCTCAGCAGCTTTCCTATCCACGATGTGTGCCAGGAAGGCAGCACATCCTTTTTGTAAACACTTACGAGCTTTCAGGCAACTGATAATTCTCAGCGGCGTATCATGCTTCTCTCCGTGCACTATGATCGTTTCTTCATCCGTCAGTGGGATGCGGATGGTCTTCTTATGGCAAACGATCTCGGCTTTGTTACTCGTTAGCCAATCCATTCCCACTACCACATCAAAGCTTCCCAGCTCGACAGGTAGTAAGTCCAACGTAAACTCGTGCCCTCCTAGTTCAATCACACATCCTCGGACAACTTCACTGGTCTCAACTAGTTTCCCCTTTGCTAATTTGATGGAGTACGGCACGTCTAACTTGCTAGGCGTCAATCCAAGTATTTTTCTTAAATTCTAACGATACAAAGCTATAATCGGCACTAGTATCAAACAGAACAGATGCAAAGCGTTAGTTTATCGGGAACGTACCAGTGACAACGTTTGGATCCTGGCGCGCTTCCCTTGCGCCAATGTGGAATGCTCCCCCACGGGCTTGATTCGGCTTCGGGCTTTTCTTCTTGAAGTGCCCAATTTCCCCACACTTAAAACATCCTGGCCCTCGGCCATTCCCATTCCCAGCTTGATTCGCAACATTTCCATGGTTCCCGTTTCCGTTACCTCCTCGATTGTTGTTCCGATTTCCAAGACCTCCTTGGCCTCCCCGGCCAGCACTAGCCCAGCAAGAATCCTTCAAGTGGCCAACCTTTCCACAAGCTTCACATACTTTTGGCCCACACCGACCAAAATGATGATGCTGGCAGGTGTTACACTTGGGCAGAGTGCCCATATAACCCTTTCTTTTGTTCTCATTATCCGTTCGGGTATCTTCGGTGAGCTTTCTTTTGTTCTTTCTGGATGACTTTACCTGAGTCTCCTTCTTCTTGGCAGGGTTTGTAAGTTCTTCTAGTCTAAGTGCCTCCGTAGCGAGTGCCAAACCCATCTTACTTGCAGCATCAGTTGTTGGTGGCGTTGATGTTGTCATCAAGCTCAAGACTTGAGGCGCCAGTTCCCAAATGAATTGTTCCAATTTCTTTAATTCTGGTTTCACCAGGTACGGAACAACCCGTGACAAATCATGAAGTCTTTGCACGTACTCCAACACCTTCGGACCTTCCATCATCAGGCTCCGAAATTCATCTTCCCACTTCTGGGTTTCCGTTTGGGAGCAATACTTCTTATGCATCATTCCTTTCAGTTCACCCCAGGTTAACGCATATGCTGCAGTAGCGCCCTTTATACGGATCTGAAGATTCCACCATAATCGGGCTTCATCTAGAAACAGCTCAGAAACGTATGGGACTTGTTGTTCCGGTGTACAACCGCTCACTTGAAAGATGGAATCCATTCTTTCGATCCACTTCACAAAGGCTATGACACCTCCAGTGCCGTCGAACTTCGGAGGCTCGTAGTTGAGGAAGTGCCAGTAGGAACAACCGTTATTTTCTGAGGTACCTCTACTAGGTTCGGAGCGTAGGGCCTCGTGCTGTGCTATAGCTGCAGCAATTATCTCTTGAAGTTCCGCCTCTGAGGTGGGCATGCGCATTTCGCGTCTTGGCGGCATCTTCTAAAAGGTGTTTCACATAGGTTAGGTCATAGCAAGTAAAGTGTACGTATGTATTCAACAATATCAACACATAACATCTCATGCTATAAATAAATCAACCGCATAACATCTCATGTCATAGAACATAAACAATAGATCAAACATCACAAGTGATGAGAATACTGCGATTGCATTGCCATAAATCGGGACCACAATGTAAAGTTTACAAGTACACAACTGTATCATACAACATCAATGACTTAGTAGGGGACGACCCTAGACAAGTCGTGAGATCGCTGGACGTATTCAGGAATCTTTGGTTCGACCATTATCAAATTCCAGAACTCCACCTCAAGCTTCTGGATTCCAGTCCTAGAACAGCATCTCTTCTCAATCATTTCCTGCTACATGGGTTTTCATTAGCTTGGCCCGCAGAGTCCACCAGGATTTCTGTGCACTACAAGCCGTTATTACGTGGGCCCCCGTAATAATAGATTGTCTTGCACAGTTACCCCAAATTTTCTCTCGTCCAAGGAGATGATCAATCAAGGAGCAACAGCAGGTGCATCGGCATGAACAGGGTCATGCTCCAATGCGGGGTCAGGAGCAACGCCTGGCTCAGGGGCCACGGCTGGCTCCGGATCAACAAACTCCATCTCAAAATCAGCTGGATCAACAAACACAGGGGTTACAGGATCCTCCAAGGGCTGGTCTAAGTGTATGAACTCAATGTCATGGTCTGGATCAAAACCAGGTGGAAAAACAGGATCATCCTCAATATCGTGATCAATCTCAAAGCTGTGTGCAGGAGCAGGTGCAGCGGATGACGCCATATCCGGGTCGTCGTCGTGTGAGTGGTGCTGCACTCCCTGTGTATACAAGGATGCGGACGTTATAGACTCAAATGAGTCTGGGACAGGGGAAAGGGCATGAGCCTCCTCTGCAGGAGCGTCAGCAAGCAGTAGGCTATCACCAGCAGCAATAGGGCCTCGCCCTCAAGTGGGTCCTCCTCTAATGGTTCGACATCGTCGTCAGAGACAACGTCGGGGGCATATCAAAAACGGGATAAACGACCAGGGGCACAGGAACAGGGATCTCCACGAGTGGCAAATCCCCAACAAGATGGCCATCAGCAGGCTCTGCTACGGCATCAGGCAGCGCAAAGGGCTGAAAGTCGTCATCGTCTGTGCTGGTAGTATCGGAAATGTACACCTCGTGCTCCGATGAAACTATGTCGTCTGATACTATGGCCATGGGATCTGTAGTGTCCGACTCTCCAGTATCTGATGAAGGCATGACATTTTGTAATATAAACACACATATGCACAAATAATCAATCATATAGTCAAATAAACATATTAGTCACCAATAAGCAATCAAATAGCTCTCCTAGTCCCACTAGCCTCCCAGCCTCCCAGACTGACTCCCTAGTCCGACTAGTCTCCCAGCCTCCCAGACTGACTCCCTAGTCCCACTAGTCTCCCAGCCTCCCAGACTGACTCCCTAGTCCCACTAGTCTCCCAGCCTCCCAGACTGACTCCCTAGTCCCACTAGACAACTACCTCAGCCTCCCAGACCGAGCCTCAGCCTCCCAGACTGAGCCTATAATTAACAAATAAAATGTGCTCAACATTTGTTTGTAAAAACAGTTTGGATCTGGACTTTAAGTGGTATGCAGTGTAAAAATGTTTTCGTGAGAGCCCTAGTGATCATAGTCTAGACTCGAGGAGGAATCCTAGTTCGCTATGATCAGAGCTCTGATACCAAGCTGTCACACCCTGGCTTTGCGGAAGCGTGGGTTAATTTGGTGTGACTTCTTAATACCATAGCTTAATCACAACAAAGCTATATGAAAATAAAACATGCAGATCATCCATTGATTTAAGTAAAATACCACAACATTGTCTTAATACGTTGACACATGCAACGGAAATTACAACATAAAAACTTTGTTCTTAACACACAACCCCAAAATATAACATAACATTTGTTTAAGACTTGCGACTCGTCCAGGTAAAAGTCGCAATCCCTAAACATGGATGATCCTGTAATTCTAACACAGCGGGAAAACGTAGCATACCGGGCCAGATCCTTAGTTCCCTGAAATACATGTAAGTTGGAAAAATCAACACAATGTTGAGCGAGTTCATGCGTAAGTGAGTATGTAAAATCCTTGTAAGTAGAAAAACCCTGGTATGTAGCAAATAAGGAAAAAGAGATCACCAATGGTTTGCAAGGCCATTGATATGTGTGAAGTGCAAGTAGGAAGACTCAAACCTAGCGGATTTGTGCGTCGGGTACATAGTCACCCCAAGGTCCGTTAACTGTTTGGCCTGGGGCTGGGCTCGCTACACCCAGATAGATCTACCGCATTGTGTCCCTCGGTCCTACCATGAGGATTAATGGCCTTAAGTATCACCTACCCACTCACATGATCTAAGTAGTAACCCTCCTTACGCTAACCATACCATGTAAAAGTACTCGTAATCATAGTAACATGTATTTCACCCCCGCAGTTTAGAAAACTGAAAACAGTTAAGAGAAAAGGGGGACATGAACTCACAGTAATGCGTCCTCGAATAACAGCAAATCAACTCAGTCTGCAGCACGACAACCTACAACGTGCTAATATCTATTAGACGAGCGGACGTGCCTTAGCTTAGGGTCTTAATGTTCTTGGGGAAATAGTTAGACAACTATTTCGTGTTTAAATTTCTTGGTTAACGTATAAATAGATTCCTTCCCAAGGATGGGGTATTCGTACAGGTATTATGTATTTGGTGACTTAACGTATTAAAAAAAAATACATTTACAAGTCTCCTATCCAACACTTTAAAGTTTTATGTCAAAACTCAAGGCGAGGTTTAATTATGAGATATAAAGTTTCACATACACGATAGAAAAATAATTTTTCTAAGTCTTGGTATTTTTAGAAAAATTCGCCAGAACTTC
>JARYGA010036681.1:5000-7500 GCA_030545235.1 Helianthus tuberosus | reverse complement strand
TGCGGGCTGGCTGTGCTGCCAGAACGTTACCTTAAAGCAAGCTTGACGTGTGCCATCATCTCGTCCAAACAATAGTACCCAACATGGCTGACAAGCTCTACCGACTTTACCCATAGGCACGCTTGCCTGAATACCTATGGGGCCATGCAGGAACTACGTGGGTCGATGATACATATTGGGCGTGCCCAATTCCACAGCAAGCAAGCAAGCAACGCCCCTATAGGCAGATTCCACCCGCTTGAACTAGCAATTGCGGGCTGGCTGTGCTGCCAGAACGTTACCTTAAAGCAAGCTTGACGTGTGCCATCATCTCGTCCAAACAATAGTACCCAACATGGCTGACAAGCTCTACCGACTTTACCCATAGGCACGCTTGCCTGAATGCCTATGGGGGTGCCAAACTACCGAAGTGGGGCTCAGCATGCGTTTGACACCTCTTTCCTCTCCCTTGGGCACTCTTGGGGTAAAGACAACCGTCTCATCTCGCTCACAATGCATGTGCTTGCCTTGGCCTTAGCATGCCTTCCTAGCACATCCTTGTCCTTGGCATGCCATCCCAGCACACACCAAGGCATGCCATCCCAGCACATGCCTTGGCATGCCATCCCAGCACATGCCTCTCTACCCCAAGAGTACTACCACCCCCCTATATATACATTCTGCACAAAAAGTAAAGTGACAGGAACAGACATTAATTTTTTGAGAAATCATAATTTTTGAAGGCAAGCACGTGGTCAGCCACGCTTTCAGGTCGTCGTGCGGGAACAAGGGCAGCGTGCTGGGCAGCGTTCTAGGCAACATGCCATGTTGTGGGGCGCTTCCAAGGCAGCATGGCTTGTTTACTAGGCAACATGCTGCAATGTGTGGGGCATCGATCGATTAACTAGCAAACGTCGTTGTTGCTTGTAGGCATCGTGTGGGGCATTTACAAGGCATCGGGCTTGATTTATAGGCAACGGGGCTTGGGGAGACCGACGCCTTGCTTGTATAGGCTTTAAACCTCGCGTCTCGTGTGCTTCTATCATGCCCATGCTTGGGCACAGGGGTTGCTCAAGCCCCTGGTCTCCACTATATATACATTTTGCACAAAAAGTAAAGTGACAGGAACAGACCTTAATTTTTCGAGGAATCATAATTTTCGAGGTTTGCTGGTCGTCGAGGCAACGTGGGCAGGCAACGTGGGGGGGAGGGGCGCTTGGTGGGGGGGAGGGAGGGGAGAGGGGCGCTTGTTCTCAGTCATCGTTGGGGCATTTGGGCTGTTATGCGCGCCACCAGCCTCCTTTGGCTTGGGCGCTCTCCTACCTTGCCCGGGCATGGGCTGCTCAACACCCACCCCTCCCCTATATATACATTTTGCACAAAAAGCTAAGTGACAGGAACAAACATTAAATTTTTGAGGAATCATAATTTTTCAAAACCCCATCAAACGACGTCGGATTGGCATGAAATTTTGCGTGAGACCTCGGTAACGTGTTTTAAGGTGTTTGGATGAAAGAAATTCAGTTTTCGGGTCCCGAGGGCCCGTTGGCCCGGCTCGGTCGGCCCGTGACGCTTGTTTGACGTGGATTGTCCGTAACCCCATGAAAGAACGTCGGATCATCCCGAAACTTTACGTGGCTGTTGTAGGGCCCAAGTAGGGTGGTTTCGGGTCACGGGCTGATTTGATCGGGTCAAAACGTTGACTGGGCTCGGGTCGGGACCGAGCGCCCGTGTGGTTCAACCATAACCGTATCAAACGAGGTCGGAACGGCTCCAAACTTCATGTGAGCCATCGGGACAAGTTGACGGTGGTCTTGGGAAATAATAATCTGGATTCGGGCCCACGGGCCTGCGGGCCCGGTAAGTTCGTTTTCTCGGGATTCTTCGTAACACCACCAAACGACGTCGGATAGCCACGAAAGCTGACACGGTTGTTCACGGGCATTCTTATGGTGGTATCGGGTCACGGCTTCACGTCTCGGGTCAGCGTGTTGACCGGGCCATGTTCGGGCCCGATTTGTCGTTGGGCCTTGGGTCGGGCCCGTTGTGCTCGGATCGACACCAAACTTTGTACAGGTTGTTCACGGGCCATTCTTACGTGGTTTGCGAACAGGAGTTCACGTTCTCGGGCGAGGTCTTCATTTGGGCCTTGTTCGGGCCCGATGTGTCGTTGGGCCTTGGATCGGGCCCGTTGTACGTCGGATCGCCACGAAAGTTGACACCGTTGCTCGCGGACATTTTTATGGTGGTGTCGGGCCACGGCTTCACGTTTCGGGTCAACGTGTTGAACGGGCCTTGTTCGGGCCCGATGTCGTTGGGCCTTGGGTTGGGCCCGTTATGCTCGGATCGACACCAAACTTTGTGAAGTTGTTCACGGGACATTCTTACGTGGTTTGCGATCACGACTTCACGTTCTCGGGTCTGTTTTTTTATTGGGCCTTGTTCGGGCCCGATGTATCGTTGGGCCTTGGATCGTCCCAGTTGTACTCGTTTCGACACCAAACTTGACGTGGTTGTTGAC